>PVHP010017979.1:0-33685 GCA_004024765.1 Zapus hudsonius | reverse complement strand
TCTCCAAATTTATTTGGAACAGTAAGAGACCTCGAATAGCTAAAACTATTCTGAGCAGGAAAAATTATGCAGGAGGTATCACCATACCGGACTTTAAAACATACTACAAAGCCATAGTAACTAAAACAGCATGGTATTGGCAGAAAAACAGACAGTCTGACCAGTGGAATAGAATTGAAGACCCAGCCATTAATGCAAGGTAGTCTTCGACAAGGGTGCCAACAATGTATGCTGGGCCAAAGATAGCATCTTCAACAAATGGTGCTGGACAAATTGGATAAACACGTGTAAAAAAATGAAAATAGACCCACTGCTTTCACCATGCACAAAGATCAACTCCAAATGGATCAGAGACCTCAATATTAACCGTACAACCGTAAACACCCTAGAAGAAAAAGTAGAGGAACCCTACATGAGATAGGAGTAGGGAACAATTTCCTGAGTAAATCTCCAGTAGCCCAGGAAGTGCAACAGTCACTTAAGCAATGGGACCTGATCAGGCTCAAAAGCTTCTGTACAGACAAAAACACCGTTCTCAGAGTCAATAGACCCCCTTCAAACTTGGAGATGATTTTTGCCAGCTACAACTCAGACAGAGGCCTAATTTCCAGAACCTACAGAGAACTCAAAAAAATTAATAACAAAAACCCAAATTGCCCCCTCACAAAATGGGGCACTGATCTCAACAGAGAATTCACAGAGGAGGAAACACAAATGGCCTTTTCTCACCTGAGAAAGTGCTCAGCATCCTTAAGTATCAGGGAAATGCAAATCAAAACCACAATGAGATATCACCTTTCCCCAGTCAGAATGGCAATCATAAAGAAAACCAACAACAATCGTTGCTGACGAGGATGTGGGAAAAAAAGGAACCCTCATTCACTGCTAGTGGGATTGGAAACTTGTTCAACCGCTATGGAAAGCCGTGTGGAGACTCTTGAACAGAATGGACATAGACCTTTCAATGGACCCAGCTATCCCTCTACTAGGCATCTATCCACAAGATGTCACATCTCGATGCAGAAACATTTGTACAACTATATTTATAGCAGCTGAATTCATAATAGCCAAGAATTGGAATCAACCCAAATGCCCATCCATGGAGAAATGGACAGCAAAACTGTGGTATATTTACACGACGGAATTCTACTCAGCTGAAAGGAAAAATGACATATCGAAATTTAGGAAAAAAATGGTCTGACTTCGAGCAGATCTTACTAAGTGAACACTCAAAAGAACAGAGAATCGAGGGCTGGAGAAATGGCTCAGCGGTTAAGGCACTGGTTCAATTCCCCAGGACCCACATGGGCCAGACCCACAAGGTGGTGGCCCTGGCGCGCTCTCTCTCTCTCTCTCTCTCTCTCTCTCTCTCTCTCTCTCTCTCTCTCTCTCTCTCTCTCTCTCTTTCTCTGTCTCTGTATCTCTGCTTGATAATGAATAAATAAAATATTTTAAAAAAAGAACAGAGAATCGAATGCCGCATATTCTCCCTCATATGTGGTCCTCCTTAACCAGGCTAACTGTAAACTCTATGCAGACTAGTCGAAAGAAGTGAGAGGTTATGAATGAGAGGTAAGGGATGGGGGGAGAGGAATGGCTTAAGCATGAGGCTAAACCAAATTAGGTTCAAAAACATAAAATCCTCACGAGCATACTGTAACCTATTGAGCAAGTAGTGGGCGTCGACTGGCAAGAGGGGCCATGAATAGTAGGGGAGAGAGTCTAAGCCTGTGAACAATTAGATCAGTCTAACAACCCCTGGTCCCAGCCACCGGTTCCTTCCCTCACTGAGCTGTTGACCAAAGTGACCCATGAGGTTACATAAACAAGACAGAATTCTGTCAAGCTCTTAAATGATCTCCCTAGACCTGAGGCAAAACCCTGTTGGTGAAGAAACCACAGAATGCCATCGATCAGCATTGAGAGAAGGCACCGCACAAGCTGCCAGGGGAAGCTGATCAACGACACTGGAGTAAACAGAGACCACTGGCATGAAACACAGACTATGGCCATGAGTAGGCTGACCACACCTCCTACTGGGAGAGAACAGCGAACCACAAAAGGAGCACTAGTGCAATGGAGGAGCCTGGGCCTGGGGGAGAAAATCAACAGCTTTTAAATTCAGCCAAATATTCCACTTAGTGAGGGGAAGACCGTGACTGGAACTGGGGAATCAGTGCAATATGCACAGGATCCCGTACTCTTGGGCTCCCAAGAAAAGATGCGCTATGGGACCGATTGACGGGGAGGCTACTAAAAATAGAATCTAGGTAATCCAGAATTGTGTATATTTGTTAACCTATACTGACCTCACTCTCTGATGGAGATTGTGTTTATATTTTTCAGGATGCAGCGAGAGAGTTGTAGCCCATCTAACCCTACCAACTGACTGTAGGCCGATAGCAGAGATTCTCGCAAGAGATGAGCCACCACAGTCATATTGTGGAGGATCCATATGGAGCCCCGCAGAGAAGGACGGGAGGAACAAGGGACCCACAGCCACAGCCATTCAATCAACACAGGATAAGCCAGGGTGACAGAAACCAACAATTTTCGACACAAAGCACCCTAAGCGCATAACATTAAAGCAGCCTTAATACTCACCCACCATGACTCAGGGAACTGAGTGGAAGAGGGGGGCGGAGGCATGACACCCCTCAGTAACAACATACTTGGGCCAGGAGAACCGGGCTGAGTACTAGGCTATCCATGGTCCCCTGCCACAAGGACTGATCCAGATGACCTACACGGAGGAGGATATCCAGCTGATTGGGGATGGGGAGGGGGGCATTGGGGAATTTGAAATAACATCTCATTGTTTGCCCACTAAATAATGTAACTCATTATGGACAATAAATATATATTAAAAAATAATATAAATAAAGAAAAAAATGAGAGAAGCAATGTATATGAACTTCCAACAAAGGTATGTAAGAAATACAGGTGTGATTATCATATTAGCCACTAGATGGAGGCATTGACTCAGGATGGTTGGGGTGGGAAAATAGTCCAGTATAAGCCCTGTGCTGCTTGATCATTCCCTGGTAAGACTTGTCAGATGACATCCCACTGCATTATTTTAATAAAAACCTTGAAAGAAAACATTCTGAAGCATTGGAAATCCATCAACAAACTAACAGTGGCTTACTATAAAAATGATCATTAAAACACAACTGTACTTGTCCACTCACCTTTACTACATTGTCCCCTGATTGTCCATTATTTCGTAAACAATCTAGACAGATAGCAATCTGGGGGTCACTTCTGTGATAGTCTTTATCATCTTGAGGCTCGTCACCTTCTTCATCTGTTTTAGGTTTGTCAACTTTTGAAGTGTCATCTGTGTAATTGCAGCAAAGTTCAGTGCAACTCAAAGTTTATAGGTAAGCAGTAATACAGTACTCATCAGAACCTCAGCAACCAAAAAGATTTCCTTACAAACTTTGAACTTTGCAAAGTATAGTATCTTTAAACTGTTCTAATCAACTTAACAATGGAAATGGTTTTACCAACTAGGAAATTTTCGTAGCTTGAGATTTCTAGGCTCACTGGAACATCCCAATGAAAGATTGTGGATTATCTCTATTTGATCACAGAAGTGACTGCAATTAGTGATTGGGTCACTTTAGAAAGCAAAATATTTGCAAATTCAGTAATATGTTTTCAAGTTAAAAATCAAGTATTAACTCTTCAAATTATAAAGTATCTTCTTTAAGGTTTGAGGGTAATAACTGAAAACATGTGGTATAAAAGTGGAGAGCTGGGTGTGGTGGCATCCCAGCACTCAGGAGGCAGAGGGAGGAGGATCACGGTGAATTCGAGGCCAGCCTGAGACTACAGAGTAAATTCCAGGTAAGAGCCCCTACCTCGAGAAAAAAAAAAGTAGGGGGAGTTATGTAATGAGATTAAGCAGAGATACAAGATGGGGGATGAGGAAGTCAGGGGTGGGAGAACAGTTAACTAAACAGAGAGTCTTTTGAAACAGTACTCCTTTGTAACCTAATTAAAAGTGTGTGTGTGTGTGTGTGTGTGTGTGTGTATTTAAAAGTTTGAAAAAAGGTATTCAAATGAGTGGATGAAGCTGCTCCCAGAGGGCATAGGTTATTTATCAAAAATTTCAGTGCCAGCAATGAGGTATCTCCCAATAAGTTCTTGGTCAGGAAGGCTACAGAGGCCCCTAAAACAATAAAGGCTGTTATTATTGCTTTCGATGCCCACCAAAACTTGATGGTAGGTCCCTATTGCTCAAGAACCACATACTTCAGTTGCATGACATAGAGAAACCAAGGTGGAAGTGAGTTAGAAACTTCCTCCCTGTGGCTGCTTTCATAGTGCCAGAAGGTGCTACGCAAGCTGCTAGGAGAGAAGTAGCCAATAGTCTTAGCTAGCTGTAGACTTTATGTGCTCCACAACTCACTGGGCACATGTCATTAAAGCAACAGTGACATGATTATTACAGAGGTGACCAACAACTTTATTAGATTTAAGGACTGCTGTAAACCTGATGAAAAGATCTTGGCTCAGGGATGTCAATTTTCCCCCCAACTGGGCAGGTTAATGCAAAGACGCCCACCTGGTAAAAGTGCTGAGAGGAAGTAACTGTTGTGTGCTCAGCCTGAAATGAGATACCCGTATTTTCCTCCTCCAAGGCTCAGGGAGCATGGATAAGAGGGGACACAGAAAGAACGGATGGATGGGGAGGAGTGATGTGGAAACTATCTTCTGAGTAAGACATTGCTATACTCATGAACTATAAACAAACCCTCACGAATATATCAGAGTGAGGATGTAGACTCTTTTACATCCATATTTACAAAGCACTAACAAACAGAAGCTGCATGAGCTTTCTACAATATGAGTTTGAAGAGGAATATTCACAAAAGTAACAAAAAGCTGACCAATTTGAAAGATGCTGTCAGATATAGACATAACGAGTTACCTTGTCCATTTTCTTGAGGCTTATTTTTTTTCCAAAATTCAGCTTCACGCTCAAGTTCTTCTGATTTAAAAGAAAAAAAAAGGTATGAGAACCATAGGAACAATCATGAAATATTTAGTAGAAATGTTGATTTCATAAAACAACAAAGTCAGTAGAATTTAAAAGCAACTTACGTTCTCGTAGTCCAGGGACCAGCTTAAATATAATTTCCTCCAGTGTATTATCCAACCTTCAAGAGTGGGAGTAGAATATACTAACAATGAAGATATCAATAAAACCCACTATGCAAACAGCCTGATCGTTCTATAATGTCTATATTACAAAATACAAAATATATATGATTTTAGCTTATTTACTATACCTATGTCTAGCTTTCCCCACTGGTAGACTAATAGTTCTCAAGTCCTCAGCTCTCTCTATATTCTCAGAACAAACTTTTGAAATTCTTCCCTTGATTAAGGGGCAGAGTCCAGAACCCCGAGAATACAGGTTGACTTTGAAAATTGCTCAGACCAAGAGACTGCGGCAAGAATGACGCTGTGCTTAGATCTAGTCTAGGTCTCAAGAGGCAGTGTTGTTCACTCTCTCCCTGATAGCAGAGGAACAAGCCTGGAGGATAAGACACCACTTGAGGAGCCACCATGCCCTGCTGAGGCCACCTCAGACCACTTCACTGGCAGCCCATCCCCAACGCGGCCCAACCCAGCGAAGAGCACCAGAGCAGCAGACCTGACCATGGCCTGCCATCCCATGCAGCTGTGAGGAGGAAGGAATGCCTAAGGCCTGATACACCTTCTCTTAAAATCTATAACACAGTTCTGGCTCTTTCCCCCAAACAAATTATCTCCAGTCCTCTTTTTGGAGAAACTTAGACCATTTAATCACTCAATTTCCCTAGAATAAACTTCAAATATTTATCTTGCCATTCATCTTATTTTCTTTCCCTGCCACATAACCCTTTTTTTTTTCACACCAGTTTCCCTTTCCATAATACCTTACTCATTCCATCAGCTTCATCCTGCTCAATAGCATCACTCCTAACATTGAACATACATGGGCTTCCCACATCGCAAAAGACAAACCCTTTTCCTTAACAGTGTCTTTTAAGGCTGTTTTTCTGTTTCTTAGTCTTCTCTTCCAACTGGATAAAAACTTGAAAGCTTAGTCTAAGTTCCTTCTTTCTGTATACTGTTTGCTTCTTCTTCCTTCCCCAACTCTCAGAATCACCCAGACTTGCACTGAGTAGTTACTGTTTTGCAGTAATTAGACAGTGTGGCTTCCTGAAAATTTCCATTCCTAGTTTTCTTTTGTCTCTTTTTTTCCGTAAATATTTTTCTCTAACTAAAGGTGTTCTTCATTGGCAGTGGGGAGCTGATTTCAGGACTCTGCATAGATACCAGAATCTGTGTGTGGTCAGTCCTTTTATAAAACAGTGCAGGGTTTACATGACCTATACACAATCTTCCATATGCCTGCAACAATATACCATGTAAATTAGTTGATTCATTGTATTGTTTTAGAAATAAGGGCAGTTTAAAAACTCTCTACATTAGCCGGGTGTGGTGGCGCGTGCCTTTAATCCCAGCACTCGGGAGGCAGAGGTAGGAGGATCGCTGTGAGTTCAAGGCCACCCTGAGACTACAGAGTGAATTCCAGGTCAGCCTGGGCTAGAGTGAGACCCTACCTCGAAAAACCAAAAACAAAACCAAAAAAAAAAAAAAAACAAACAAAAACAAAAAACCTCTCTACATGTTTTATACAGGAGCAATTTTCCCCCAAAAGTTTTACTGTGTGTTTGGCCAAATCTATGGCTACGGAGCATGGAGAATTTCCCATTTCTCCTTACTCTGCCCCTGTCAGGTTTCTTCAGTGGGTCATGTTCCCTGGGATCTCACCTACTTTCATAGCCTGAAACTAACATGTGGGTAGTTAACATTGTCTACTGTATCTCTGCTTAGCTGTAGGTTCCGTGTTTCCAACCCCTGCTGAATAGCTTAGTTCATTTATATGAAGATGGTCTCATCAACTCCCAATAACACACTAAACATCCCTCTGTTGTGTCTTTTTTTAAAGTGTGAAGTGACATAAGAACTCTTCCAATTCACTCAAAGTAAAAGAATATCTTACCTTCTTTTTCTCTTCCTTCATACATTTCTCACCAAGTCTTACATTCACAGCTCCTTCCTTTCCTGACTACCTAATCCTTCCACTCTAAGGCCCATCCTATCAGGGCATGACACAGAAGTAGACCTCATAAGGACTTTAGTTTTAGAGTATAAATTTGGTCATACCTAACTCTCCACACTTCTGCTTCAAGTGATTATGTAACTTGAGTCCAACCTACAAACCTTAACCTGTGCTTTTCTCTCCTGTCTCTCTTCTCTACCAACTGGCCTATTTATTATCCTAAGAGTTCCTCCTATCTTCTGATCTGCTTATCTGCCTCATAGTTATCATCTGGACCCAAACACTCTTCTTAGTCATCAACCCTAACATGGTTAATCTTAACTTGATGGGAGAAATGGCTCAGTGGTTAAAGGCACTTGGATTGCAAAACCCAACAACCCAGGTTTGATTCCCCAGTACCAATGTAAAGTCAGATATACAAAGTGGCACATGCATCTGGAGTTCATGTTTGCAGTGATGGGAAGCCCTGGCATGCTCAAACACTCTCTCTCATTTAAAAGTAAAATATAATTTAAAAAGAAAATTTAAATACTGTTCAAGACTAATACTAATAGACATAAGAAATAACATTTAACATCTTAATGAAATTAATATTTCATGTAACATTTTTAAGAAAACATATGTAATTTAAAATCAAACTTCCATAAAAACTTTTATTAAAATATAATGTTCTCAGGGCCCATGCTTCCTCATTCTTATAATCCAGAGGTAATAATTTTTAAATCCAACCGCTTTTGTTCCTAGTATTTATTTTCCTATTTCTGCTTTTAAAAGCTGCACTTTTCTGCTGTCTGCATGTTTCTGAGTTCCTTTCGGGGAGAACAGCTTAGCTCCCTCATCCACCATCAGTCCTTGTCCTCCTGCTCTCACATTCCCAGTATAGTTCTATTACCAACATAGCAATACAACCTAGTTAATTTGCATCTAAAAGTAAACCAAGTAAGGTCATTCTAAAAGCCTGAGAAAGTTATAATTTTAACTACAAATTTATTTGCTATTTAAGTTACATAGTCATATTTTCAACATTAGAATTTTAAAATGGTACAAAATTATTTAAAATGAAAATCATAAAATTCTTAACACCTGAATTATAACATATCAAGAAATGGCATAGTAAAAGACAAAACTTACAAACTTATGCAATTTATCTAAATTAAATAAATTATGTAATTATTTCTTTACCTCAACATTTCTAATGGATTTGTTTCGTGAACTTGGTTGCCACACCTTGGACAATCATTGCTGTCTTCAAAATGCTGGACAATACAGGTCTTACAGACTAGGAAGAGATAAGGTTAAATACATCATTTGACAGTTTCACACGTGTATGTATTTTGATACTATTCACTATCTGACATTTTTAAAAATCCATTAAAATTATGTTCCTTCTACAAAGATGCACTGAGTTCTCATAAGTTTGATTCTCACAAACATATGAAATAAAATTTTACTATAAATTCATCATTTGAACCATCACATGCATTTTAGAAAATGTCCTTTAAAAATCTACTATGGGTAGAACACTGCATTATACTTTAATAAAACCTCAAAATTATATCAGTAAAGTAAAACCCAACTGAAATGAAAGCCTACTGCCACAATATAAAAAATGAATCCTATTTTACTTATCATTTCTATTAAATAGATTCACAAACTAAATATACTCTTTGTACCCTACTAAAAATGTTGGTGCACTTACAAAAAGGGGTTTGAATCATTTAAAGAAGGACAGATATTGGGCCCATCAAGTTTGTCATGTAGGGTTGTGGAGGTCATGAGGCCCCTGTCCCTCTCTGAAGAGTTATTGCCAGTTACTGACTGCTGGGAGAGAGGGATATATTTTCCTCAGTGGTGTAGCACTGGTACATTGCAGCACATGCTCTGGAAAATAATCCCCACCACGCTCATGCTGGCAATACACACACACACACACACACACACACACACACACACACACACACACACACACGCACCCCAAAGTAGAAGAGGGCCTTGTTGGAAAGGAGCTCAGTAGAAGGGGAATGGGGAGGGAGGGCAAGAATAGGTCATGGTAAGGGATTATGCTAAAAAGACATTATAATATATAAAATTTGTCAATAAACAGATTTTTAAAGAAGGGCAGAGGAAAGTAAAATCTCTTGTTTCAGTTGTCTTGCTAAAATATTTTTGGTGTTTTATTCTTATTTATTAACTTCATAAATTGGTACTGATTTGTCATGTAATTATAAAACATCTTTCTACAAATACTAATGAACAAAGTAGTGGTCAGAGTAAACAGAGCCCTTAAAGAGTATAAAATCAATAAAGCACATCATAGCTTAATCCTTTACCTGAACAACCTGCTCTAAAACTTTTTCATGCAATAAAAATAGTTCTTAATAAAACTTGGAGGGCTGGAAAGATAGCTCAGTGGTAAAACATCTGCCTCTGTGAGGCCCTGGGTTTGATCCCTAGCACTGGAAAAACAACAAAACAAAACAAAACACTAGAGTTTTGAACATGTTTTGGATTCCTTGTAATTGCAGAGTGGTTCCTTGTACAAACGGGTTAGTATGCAACTTCTGGGCCTTGCAGAGTATGAGTTTGCGCTCCAAGGAGCTAGAATTCCATGGAACACATGATATGGATAATGTTCCCAGGTTGGCACAAAAGCACAAGGAGTGAATTGAAAGAATGACTTGAGAAATGGACAGGTGAAAATACATTTTTAAATAAAGATTCTAAACACAAATACTTAAAAACAAAGGGTAGAGGCTTTTTACAAAGCCGATCCTGTCCTGAAGCACTGACTCTTGTAGTTCCAAAAGTTTGTAACACTCAAAAGATTCAGCAATCCCTAGTGATCCATCAACCGTGAGGAGCAGAGGTTAATGTCATGCCCAAAGCAAATCCTCATTTAGGTCAGCCACAGGCTAAGGGCAGGACCATGTCCTCCCAGGGGCAAAGATGTTAATCCAGGCTATCTGACTGAAGAGATACAAGGCTGAAGCATACAAAGATATACACAGCCCTAAAATGTCAACTGCTTAAGGCAAAAGTAGCACCAGTACCCAGAACACTAACAGAGAATGCTTATCTAAATTCTAGATCTACCCTGTCCAACAACCAGTCACATGTTGCCAATGAGTAAATGAAATGGAGTTAATCTCAGATTTAAGGTAGCTGTTAATATACACAGTATTTACAAATGCTTAATATGAAACTAATCCCAATAATTTAAAGTTGAAATGACAGTATTTTAGACATACTTTATTGAAATTATTTGCTTTTTTTTTAATGTGGCTGCTAGTCATCTTAATTATACATTAGTTCACATTTTTATTTATTTTTGTGGTGCTGGGGATTGAAGCCAGGGCCATGTGCATGCTAGGCATATGCTGATAGAACTTCAGAGGTGGTTCTGCAGTGCACTTCAGTCTGAGTCAGGGTCTCACTAAACTGCCCAGGTTCGCCTTGTCCCTGGCTGCATAGCTAAGGCAGATCAGGAACTTGTGATTGTCCTACTTCAGCTTCCCAAGCAGCTAGGTTTGCAGGTGTGAGCCTGGTGTGGTTCTTATTTATTTCTGAGTGCTGTTCTAAATGAAGACAGAAATAAATGCCCATCAAGGTATGTTTATTTTTCATACCAACATTTGAAATATAGCATTTTATTTCACTTTTGCAGATGAAAAAGAGAAGGCTTCCCCAATCCAGAGGCCATATTTACACTAGTGAAAGAATGATAGCAAAGATTTAAATCCAGGTTTTATTGTTTCAATTTAAAAAAAAAAAAAAAGCTTTTTGAGGTTAAGGCCAAAAACTAGCTTTCACTATTTTTTTCAGATATCTTTTATAAAATAAAATTCAAACTATTGTAGTTTTATTCTAACTTCCCTCTATGTTCAGATGGCTTGGTGGTGGCTGTCATCACACATCATCACACATGAAAGGAGTGGCACTAGACATCATCCTTTGTGTATGTGAATACATATACATATACGTTTTTTCAATTAGTATATACACATGTGCATACACACACACACATATATATATAGTTAGCATATATGCAATCTAATCCAACATAATGGAATAATTTGATCCTTACTACAACCCTATTAACTGGGAAGTATTTGACCTCACACATAAAGACAATAAGTAGAGACTTCAACAAATAGTCTAACATCACAAAGCCAGTAAATGGTGAGATCCTTAACATATGTGTGTGTGTGAATGTATATAATCTTTGCTAATTTTCTATATAAATATAGAATAAAATGTCTTACCCATGAATTTGAGAGCTGTACATCTATCAATTTGTAGAACTAGATTTCTTTTTCATATATTCTATTAAAAGAATGGACCCTTTCAAGTAGCTTATTTGGTCCTCTTAAAAAAATCTCTAGAAAGTACATCTTCCAGGCTGGAGAGATAACTCAGTGGTTAACACGCTTGCCTATAAAACATAAAGACCTGAGTTTGATTCCTCAGCACCCACGTAAAGCCAGTGCACATGCATCTGGAATTTGTTTGCGATGGCTAGAGGTCCTGGCATGCCCATTCTCTCCCTCTCTTTCTCCTTGGAAATAAATACAAAATATTTTTTAAAAGTATATCTTTCCCATGGCTTCCATAGGCTGCTAATTGAAGCAGTATGTTATATACATTAGAACCTGAGGCAATCTAAGCCAGACATTTAGTAACAGTGAGAAAAGTGAAATGGAGGTATAATTTCCCTTAGATACTTAAAACTTCTCATCACTAGAAAACTGATCAATGAGTCCTAGTTTATAACTTGAAACTACCCAAGCAATAAAGCATATTTTAAAAATATCCTAAAGATTTAATGCCAAGCTCTCTAAATGTCCAATGGCTGTTTAAGTAAAATTAAATGGTCCCACACTGCTGGTACAAAAGCCCTAGTTTTTGGTTAAGACCATATATGGAGACTGACCTGCCTCAATCCTCACCAGTCCTTCCCCCACCCCAAGAGATAATGCTACACCTCAGAAAACACCTGGGGCAGTAATCGAGTTAGCTCACCAAAGACAGACCCAGGCAGAAAAGCACCTGAATAACAACTATAATGTATACTGAACAGTAACCAAGTATCAGCTTTGTATGGATTATAATATGGGCTGTGTCCATCCACCTTTGGATATGAATACAAACAGTGTACTGGCGAGCTTGAGAACACTGCCTACAACTGCCAGCAATGTAGTAGAGATGACATACAACTCGGGACCTACAGCTCCTGGCTCAACATCTAAACCACTAGGCAGTGGATCTTAGAGTGAAGAACATTTAGTCCTGGCATCAAGACTGATTGATTGACTCTTTCCTTCCCTCACTCCATCCCCCTCTCTCTTCTTTTGGGGTGTTGAGTGAACTGAGGATTTCAATGCTAGGCACTTAAGCACTCTATGCTATGTTCTCAGCCCAAAACATTATATCTTTACTTATTTTCATCACAGAAATTATTAAACTGAAAAACATTTAGGTGAATTCTTTACTTTTATCATTTCTTAGATTCAAATAAGGTCATTATACAAATTAACGGAGAAATGCCCATCATGTCACTGAAGCAGTTTCTCTAAATTGAGATGAACACCACAATCACCAGTGAGAGTTTTAAATAGATCTGCAGGCTCCTTCTAGCCCTCTAATCAGCCCCAATCTCTCTCTGTAAATCCCTTTCATGGAAACACTAGCCCAGGTGATTGGCAGGAGGCAAAAGCTGTAGTTCCTGTTAGCTTGTCCCATTCCAGGATTTGGCTCTCTGCTAAAATATAATCATTATTCACTTTATTATCCTCAAGGAGACATCACTGTCACAGGAAAAGCTATATCAAAAGAATATGTGACGATGTACCTATAATGCAGATTTACCAGATTTACAGAGAAGCCAAGACATAGTCATTCCACACAATCCTGCTACAGACTGCCCACAGTGGAAACTCATTCCTTCCATGAGGCCAGTTACTGTCTCTGTACCTCTATGTACAAGGAGATAAAAAGATACCTACTTTACAGGGCTCCTATGAAGATTAAATGAGATAATACATATAACTACTGGTTTACAGTGACTGGTAACTTGTAAGCACTTGGTAAATGTGAGCTATCACTCACATTTAGATTGTTGGAAGATCATACAATCAGAACAATGAGAATCAATGTGAAGTACTGGACAGCATTAGACCATGATTAATTTGATATGCTTATCTTAAATGACAGATAATCCTCCTCATTCCTAACACTCGGGGGTGTTAATTCCCAGCAACAATCCCCACCCCACAGATAGCCATACAGCTCAAACATAAGACACACTGCTACATCAATGCAGGCAAGGTTTCTGGTTTAGGAGTGAGGTGGGGTTTTGATCACGCTTAACTATTATTCTTTCTTTAACTTGATATTCAATACATTCCAATCTAGCCCGCTGGGCTAGAAGTCAGCTTACGGTCACTCCCTGATCACTTTAAAGAACCTGCTTTGCCGTACTCCTGCATGCTGATTTCACAGCTGAACTGTCACTATCCTACTTCCTTCTCACACTGGGGACTCAACAGCAGGTACAAGGCCATCTGCTGTGCTCTTAGATGTATCATCAACCAACCCACCTCTTATGTAGCACAGAGACTGAGCTTTGCAGCTTCCATAGCACAGAGTGATTTATGGATTTCTCTTTGATCATTGTGATATCACTGAAAATAAAACAATAATCATCTTTTCTCTAATATTCTTAGTAGTGCCACCTGTTGTTTAGTAATGCTATTTACTAAAGCTGACCAAAGGCTGATTTCCTTTGTTAAAATAGGAAGTTGTGTTGGTTTTATCTGCCAACTTAGAAGCATGCATTTTTTTTTCTCCTTCCTTGAGGGCATCACTATATATGCCATCTTTTCTTTTTATATTCTTATCTTTTTCAGTGCCAGGGGTCAAATGCATGCTAGATCCTGTATCTAATAGGCTGTCTTGACAACATTCATTTCATATAACACTTGTCTTGAAAACTCTATCTGCTAGCAGTAAGTTGTGATCATGTGCAAAGAGCAGCAGTATCAGGTTCATACATATTCTTACATGTAAAACCGATGCTAACTCTCAGCAATTCCAGAACAGCTACAATTTGCTTCCCATAAGATTAACGTCTCCTTGTTTTACTCACATAAGAAATATACATCTTTCTTCTGTGTTGTTACAGTGTTATGGAGTGGAAAAGGAAAGCAGGTTTATGCTCACTAGACTGCTAAATCATTTTTCTGGTGAGATACACGACCAGGTAGCGAAACCAAGGTTTCTGAACAGTGTTAAGATAGGATCTAATTTAATTATTGTGTGTGTGTGTGTGTGTGTGTGTGTGTTGGAGGGTGAAAGACCAGGAAGGAGACCCCAGTAAGTCTGGAAAGGTAGGAAAGAGAACCCACTTTCCAAGGCTGACTTTTGGAACAAGCGAGACTCCAAAGTGTGAAGTCAGGTAGAGTCATGTGTTGCAAGGACCTCACCCCCTCCTTACCTTAATATTAATTCTATTATCAATTAAAATACCTGTATTTTTAACTCTTCTGCCCCTACCATGGTTTGGATGAGGTCTATAGGCTTGGTCCCCTTGAAGCTGGGGCCTAGTAGAAGATTCTTGAGTCACTGGAAAAAGGATTAAGGCAGTTCTGTAACTTAGCCTATGAGTAGTTTCCATACCACACAGTGATGTTATACAAGAGGTCTAGTTCCTCCTCCTTTCTGCTCCTAATTATGCTTAATCCACAACATGATGCCATTTCCAGCTATTACCAAAGACCTGGTCTTGAATTTTGAGTCTCTAAAACTATGAGATAAACAAACCTCTTCATAAGCAGCCTGCTTCAGGTTATTTCATCCTAGGCATAAAAAGCTGACTACACACTGTCCTCTCTTTGGTCATACTCACTCAATTATGCTAGCGTTGTGGCAAAATTCAAATCCTGTATCTTCTGCTTCTAGGGGACTACAGCTGGACAGTGTGAGAGAAAAACATGCAACCATGGCAACTGATCTTCACCTTAAATTCATGACCACGAACAGGGAGCAGGTTTTTCATTTGCCTGGCAGTCATACTCAATACCCCCAAGTCCATTCTGCTCCTTGCCAGAACTTCTCCTCTCTCCCCAACCCCCATCCTTACTCTTCACCAAAGACCTCACTTCCTAAATAACTTATCTAAGACCTATTATCACCTATGACCATGACCTATCTAAAAACCTACTAAATAACGTTCAAACGTACTATTTCCCCAGTGTAAAATAGATGCTCTTGTTGACTACTCTCTGTCAGAGATCTCTCCATTTCTTTGCTCTCCTCTGAAGGAAAACTCCTTGAATGAGCTGTCTACACTTACTCTCTACAATTCTGTTCTCAATTTTCACCCTTTCTTTATATTTATTAAGGTACAGGGCTTGGGATATACCTCAGTGGTAGATTACCTAGTATGTGGGAGGCTTTAGGTTTAATTTCCAATACTACAAAAAAAAAGTTAAATACTTATTCACACAGTTCAATGGACAAAACCAGGAAATTAAAAAGTGGACTATCTTCTCATGTCTACTCGTTCTTTCAGTCCTTCCACTCCACTGAAACTGTTCTTGACAAGATCCCACCTCGCTCCTTCTGTTCTTACTGCTGGCTTACTAACCACATGATTCCTCCTTTTCCTGACACTCTGCTACTTTACTCCCTAGGGATCCACTTTTTCTGTGTCCTCTTAGTTCACTGACTCCTCCTTTTCTTCCCATAGGTCAGAGCTGCAGGACATCAGGGTTCAGTCCTTGGTTCTTTCCTGTTCTCTTTCTATACTCATTCCCCTCATGCTTTCATTATTTACATACGATCTATATGCCAATGATCTTCAGACACTCATGTCCAACTTAAACTGAACATTTCCATTTGGACAGCTCATAACTTACATTAATTTCTAAAATATAACCTAAAATAACCTTCTGATCTCCTACCCTAATTATGTGATGCTATCTTTATCCCAGTTCTTCAAGTCTGAAGTCTTGAAGTTGTCCTTGAGTCTTTTCCCTTTTCATGATCCACATATACTTCATTAGCAAGCAGGGTCTACCTTTAAACTATATTCAGAATCTGACAACTTCTTACCACCATCACCTCCTTAGTGTAACCCACCATTATCTATTCCCTGGATTGTTGCAGTACTCTCCTAACAGATCAACTTCCACACAATAGTCTAGGTGGTTCTTTTAAACACAAATCAGATCATGTTATTTTTTTTAACTCAAAAACTATGCCTACTGGGGCTGGAGAGATGATCCAGTGGCAATGCCTAATGACCTGGGTTTGAGTCCCCAGTATACCCACGTAAAGCTAGTTGCATAAAGTGGTGCATGCATCTTGAGTTTGTTTGCAGTGGCTAGATGCCCTGATGCACTGATTCATATTCTCTCTCTCTTTCTCTCTCTCTCTCTCTCTCTCTCTCTGTAAATAAAGTAGAGTGTAGTATAAAAAACAAACAAAAAACCCACAAAAAATACTATACCTGAAACAGGCCTTAATTTCTCTCAGAACAAAGCCCTAAGATCCTTAAGATGGTAAGATGTGCGTAGTGCCTGAGGGCCACCCCCACCATGTGTCTCTACTCTTCCTTCACTCACTGCTGTCTCACCATACTGGCCTTCTGGCCACTTCTCAACATGTGATGCACACTCCTACCTGACAGTCTTTGCTCCTGCTATTCCTGTTGCCTCAAATAAGTCTTTTCTTTAGGTTTCTGACTGGCTAACTTTTGTTCAGTGGCTAACTTAAGTTCAAATGTCACTTAGTTAATGAGGCTTTTCCTGAATACAGGCTTATTATAAAATGTAGTATTTCACTGATTGCCCAGTTCCCATTACCCAATTTGACTTTCCTTTAATTTATATAATATTTATCACCTTATAATATAAATGGTGATTGATTATTGCCTGTAATGTTCCAAATGCCTAGACTAGGACCTAGAAAAGGAAGTCACAAGGGTTAGCAATACTTAAGAGACCCAAGGTTGTACGGCCAACAGTGTAACCCTATGGCCAACTCAGGAAGAAGCTTACATTTCCAACTAAAAAAGATTCTGAGTTTAACAGTGACAATAAAAATTCATTCATTATGAACTAAAATCTAACATGGATAATTTTCTCTGCCAACTCAGTAATGGAATGACAGTGGTTCAGGATTCTGAGGAAACAAGTACTGATCTCTGGCTTGAAATGATTTGATGTAATAGTGTGTTGAAAACCACTATGTGTGAAGCATTAGTAAATGTGAAGACTTTTCAAAGGAACCAAAAAAATGACCTTTTTCACTAATATTAATTAATTTTAATTAATTTTTCTCTAATATTAATTAATGATAAATACTGTAGTACTTATCATCTTTGCAAACTCTTCTATAGATCTGCAATGATTTCCAGCCTTGATTATATTGGTATTTTATGTAACATGCTTTTTTTTCCGAGTCTAGCATTGATATTAGCTTCAACTAGTTCTATTATTCACTCTCAAAGGACAATACAGAAAATTAATCCACTCTGTGACTTTGTTATCCCCTAGTTGTCCCTTAGTATCGCCTATGATGTTTTCCTCAACTGTTTAAATATTCCCAACAAATGCAAAGCTTCAAAAGCAAAAAGAACCATATGTATAATGTAATTAACCTTGAAACTTATTACTAATAGATAACTAAATTGTTTAAATTAGTAACTAATCTTTTTAAAAATCATCAAAATGAACACTAATCACTTTTATGAACAAATGCTTCTGCCAAAATGCTATCAGAAACTATAACATAGTGTAATGATGATTTCATCTCCAGCACAACCTAAAACATTGCATTTGTCTAGTGATACTATAAACTTATTGACCGATTTGCATGTGTGTACATGTATGTGTGTAAGTGTGCCAGGATAAATGAACACCAGATGCACCTGCATCCCTTCTTGCATCTGGGTTATGTGGGTGGCTTGGGAATTGAACCAGTAGGCTTTGAAAGCAAGTGCCTTTAACTGCTAAACCATCTTCCTAGTTAGATACTGTAATTTCTATTTGGACATTTGATTTTATTCTAAATCAGCTTTTTATTCTGAAAGTAAAACTTTATAGCAAAATAATGAAAATTACATTTTATTTTTATTATATACCTTTTCTCATTTTAATGGCTATTCATTCAGGGTAATAAATTCAGAACCTGATTGGTTACATAGTAGGATCTCATAAAAACAGTTCATTCTCTCACATACATACATATACACACATACATGTAATTAACATGTTACTTAAAGATGTATTAGACAAAAAGCTCAGCAGATGAAGAAAGAAGAAAATGCATTTGCAAGTGCCCCAAGTCAGATATACAGGACTCAGAAGCAAACTCTGGCACATTTTGGTTTTCTTGACATTTCTCAGTCCTCTATGTGAAAAAATCTGGAATGATACATTGAAATACATTTCCCCTTTTATAGCTTGCTCCTTCCTATTATTTGGTGTCTGTTCAAACGAAAACTCCCAAGAAAGGCTCTTCTCTGCTTCATTTTCCCTCACAGCATTTATCTTATACAAAGCTAAAATAATATTTTCTTGCTTATTGTCTTTCCCTATCAGAAAACAGCTTCTAGGAGGGCATGGGCTGGGCCTGTTGTGCTTATTTCTGTGTTCTGTATGGTGAGAATGACTGGCACATGAAGATGATGAGGGATGTGCTAGAAGGGCTGACGTAAAAGAAATGAGACACAGAGTGGAAAGCTCATGAATCACAACGACAATCAATCAATAAAAAACAGCTACTATTTTAATCCTCAATTACTATTTATTTTTAACTGCTATATGATTAAAAGTGCAAATTAGTGGAACATGCATCTGGAGTTCATATGCAGCGGCTGGAAGTCCTGGTGCACCATTCTCTGTCTTTCCTCTATTTCTCTGCTTGCAAATAAATAAGTAAAAATAAAAATAAAAAAAGTGTGAATTATCTAAGAGATGCTAGACTGACAAAAGTCTGGTCCAGGGTGGTACTTATCAAACTCTCAGGTCATACAGTAATACCTGGAGGGCTTGTTAAGACAGAATTCTTGCCCTTCTCCCCAGAGATTGATTCCTTAGGTCTACAGTAAAAACCAAGAATTTGCACTTCTAATAAGTTCCCAGGTGATGCTGTTGCCAGTGGATACTGTTAGCTTGGAGACTGTACTTGGAACACCAAGGGTATTGGAGTGAAACTGCTAATCAGTAAATACCAAAGCATCATTGATTCTCTGTACCTCAACTGAGTAGTCATGTACTTATGATACTTGTTTAAATGGTTGATAGCACTGTAATTTTGCTATCATGATTAAACTCTTCTCCTTTCTTAATAACATCACACAAAATCACCAAGTTCTCAATTGTAACATAAACTATATTTATCAATGAACCCTAAAGTTAGAAAATCATATAATAGTACATTTTCCCAAAGAATTCAAAAAAATTATGTCCATAATCTCTGAAAGGCAGAAAAAAGAAAGCTTCCCTTTGCTGCATCATAGAATTTCAAGCTGAAAATACCAGTTTTCTGAAGGAATCATCAGATTCTAACAGAGGCTTCTGTCTACAAGGGGTTTAGAACCAATGGACTGCACTTATCTGAGCTTCTAGAACAAAGCTCCTTGGTCCTTAGTTGAGAGAAAGGTCTTGAAATTTAAGCTGACAACCTATACAATCACCAGGCCTTGGTACAAGAGAAAACATACCCTGGATAGGGCCATCAATTTCTTTGTCACCGGTCTAGAGTCCAACCCCATCTCTGGCATCCACAGAGGCCTCAATAGATTCTAGAAAATAGTTTTACTCAATTCATAATTCCTAAACAGCATTGCCTACACATCTTTCCAAATATCTACCACTGCATTTGAACTGCTGAAATGGAAAACATGTAACAATCAATTTATCAGTGATTCATTTACTCATATAGATTTTTGAGCACTCATACCAGAGACTAAGGAGATTATTTAACCTGTAACTGGCAGGAGGGTGGATTATCTCTGAAGGTACGAGTTTTAAAGGACGGCAAATGCTAGCAGGCATAGAAAGAAAGAAGTTCATGCGTAGCAGAGAAAGCAACTGAACCACACATGTATGTGTTAAGTGGAGGACTAAGAAGAGATAGGCAGAAACCAATCAGATGAGTAGCTTTAAATTATCCTACAGCCCAACAGCATACTTTGGGAAATTGTTGGATAGGCTGAAGTGACCACTGTAAACTAAACTACAGACAGTAAACTGACTTAGATACTGCCACTCTGACACAGGTTACATGTGCTACAGTGGCTCTGGAGAAGAAGGCAGGCCTGAACGAGAACAGTGCCGGGGGTAGACTGAAGGGACCCTGAGCAGATTTCATCGCAGTTTTGTTGGTGAGGACCAAGAAAGTCAAGCATGGACCACTAAATTATGGTGTCTGGGTTCATTCTTAGGTATGCTGAGTTCTAGTGGTTCAGGTTTCTAAGTAGACACCTGGTAGGATTCTGAAGCCAAAAAGAAATTCTAAGCCAGAAATAAAGATTTAAGAGACATTGTCATAGGTAATTGAAGTCTCAGGAGACAAGTTTACACAGAAAATAAAAAAAAATTCTAAATAGTTCCCAAATTGGAATTTCTTGGCTTATAAAAGTAAGTTCCAAATTTATCTTATTTACTACTTTACTCTCAGTGACTAGAAAAGGGCTTAACATGTAGCTTTTCAGTTTAAATAATACAATTACTTGTGTGATCATTTTTACTAGAACAGGCTATTAAAATTATCTCACCACAGTTATCATGATTTTAATTCACACAGCCTTAATTGCTTAAAGCTAAAATTCATGTGTTTGAAATTTTAAACTAATTAAAAATTTTTACCTGTGCACTGAATGCCAACCTAATAAATAAAGTGGTGTTCACATGTGATGTGTAAGCCCAGTTAAAATATCATTCAGGGGCTGGAGAGATGGCTCGGCAGTTAAAGTGATTGCCTGCAAAGCCTATCAACCTAAGTTTGATTCCCCAGTACCCACGTAAAGCTAGATGAACAAAGTGGCACGTGCAACCTGGAGTTCATTTGTAGTGGTTAGAGGCCCTGGCACACCCAATCTCTCTTTCTCTGTTTCTCTTCCCTCCATCTCTCTCTCCTTGCAAATAAACAAACAAACAAACAATATTTTTAAACAGCCCTAATAAGAGGCTTTGAACACTGCTTTATGGCACTATGTATGTTATAACCACAAGGAAAGAAATGCTTTGCAAGTGGAACAGTGGAAGGATCAATGCTACATACAAAGAGCACAGAAATTCAAGAAACCAGGAGTACAGATTCATGAGATCTCAGGCATGAGGTTGTACACCCGACTTTCTTGGTTGATGAGAAAGTCCACATTTAGGATTTATCACTGTATTTTAATCACATTTGATTTTCCACTCAAGGGGCTTGGTGACTGCTAAGTGATCTTGCAGGACAGAATTATGTATACAGTTTGTCATTTAGGTTTTAAATTGCTTTTAAGAATATAAAGATGTCGGGCAAGGTGGTGAACTCCAGTGATCTCAGCATTCAGGAGGGTGAGGCAGGAGGATTTCATGACTTCAATGCCAACCTGGGCTATGAGATGAGACCATACCTCAAAAAAAAAGAACATAAAAATAATCTTTGCTTATAAATCAATGATGCGTGTTTCTTAGAATCTTTTAGTTTTTTGTTAAAACATTTAGAATTGTTTTTCAAACTTTTCTTTCAGAAAAACATAAAATTTGTAGATCAAAATTGGGATTTGTGCTTTCATCTCATGTTTCAGAGCTGGTAGTTTTTGCTACAGAGATCCAAATATAAGAACAATGCACAAACATTAGGATTAGTTAAGCCAAACAGATCAGACCATGTCTAAGTCCAAGTGGGTACAATGGGAAGCAGAAAAATGGCACAATTTCCACTCTAGGTTAGCCATAGTTTTTTGGTTTTTTTTTTGATACAGGCTATCTAGCCCAGGCTGGCCTCTACCTCCTACTCCAAGGATGACCTTGAAGTTTTGAATCCTCCTGCCTGTACCTCCCAAGTGCTGGGATTATAGTTGTGTGCTACCACACTCAGTTTATGTGGCCTTGGGGATCAAAACCAGGGCTTTCAGCATGCTAGGTAAGCACTCTATCAACTAAGTTATGCCCACCTGCCAACCCTGAGGCAGTCCATATGTTACTGGGTCTTCTTCCAAAACACCTACAATCCAACTACTCTTCACCACTTTCATCTCACATCTCACTGCCTGGAAGAACAAACTGTCTTCCAGATGACCTGCAGTTATAGCCTTCTAACTGATTTTTCTGTTCCCTGAAACTGCCAGGTACATTCCAACCTTAAAGTTCCTCCCTCTACCTAAAATGCTCTTGCCACAGAGTTCAATCCCTTCAAGCTTCTGTTCACATCTGGCTGACCTGACATCATATATATAAAAAAAAAAAACCATCTCTCCTAGCTACTCTCTTGGTTCCTTTTCAAAGCATTCATCACCACTACTATTGAATACATTTATGATGAGTTTCTCCTACTAGAAGGTAAACTTCTTGAGCCTCTTGTGTACTATTATGGCCTGTATTTAGATAAGTACCTGATACACAATAGGTAATCAAGGAAAGTGTGTTAATGACATTTATGTATTGACTGATCAAATTAAATACAAGTCAAGGACAAATTAATAACAGAAGATGCTTCATAGTTGCTAATGAACAGCACGGCACGCCAAAGCAGTATGCACTAGCACTACATAACACCTTTTCAAAGCACATTTGCTTAGACCTATCTACAAGACCCAGGAAGTGTCCTGAGCATATGCAAGTTTAAACAGCTTCTCATGCGATTCTATTATTTTTACTGTGATAGAATATATGTAACACAAAACTTGTCATTTTAATCACTTCCAACTGATTCTGTTTTGCATTGTTCTTCAAAACTATTGGTATATATTATAGAGGGAGAATAGATGAAAAGATTTATGAAAAGCCACTGTGTCACTGTGGTAACAGCATGGGCTTTGTAGTTGAATTCAGGTCCTCCAATTAGTAGCTATAAGGAGAAAGTTACTTAAAACTCTCAAGTTTCTACACCCATAACTGTATGCCCCTTATCTCTCCTACATCCACTTCAAGCTGCTCCAAGGTAGTGATATTATAAAGCTATAATGAATTCAAGTCTATAAAGCATCTACTTTAGCACATATTCTAGGCATCTAACAAGCCTACTGGAATTTGTGGGGTTTTTTTTTTGAAGAAAATACAATTTTACAGGCAGAAACATTAAAAATGTGTATAACCCTGGCACATGTGACTGTAAAATTCTTTTTTCTTTTTCTGAGACAGGTGAGAATGGAATTTCTTATGAAGTCCTCAGATGTGTCATTAGAACAGCGGCTTGCCAATGAGAGCATGCCTCAGCATCACTTGGCAGGCTCCTGAAAAGACAGAGGCTGGGTACACTCTAGAGTTTCTCATTAAGGAAGCCTAGGCTGGGGCTGACTCTCTGCACTTCTAACAAGTTCCCAGGGGATGCTGACCACCAAGTGGCTCATCTAGTAATCACACCCGGAGAACCAATGAATCAATGTAGGCAGGATCACTAAGTGGATTATTAACACCTTTAGCGTAACTTTTAAAAACAAAAACCACGTTCACATTTTAAAAATCCATTACCAATAAAATGCTCATTATTTTTAGGACATTTTACAATCTGATAAAAATCAACTGTGTATTGAGATTTAACTAACAGAAAAATTTCATGCCAATAACAAATATTCTAAAAATTAACTCTAGGATAATTCATACTCTCTTTTTACAAATTAAAACCTAGGCAAAAGAAACACAGGTTTTAAAGGAATGAATTTAGGCATACATTTTGATGAGTGGATGGAGTCCAAGCATACTTACAGGTGTGGAGGCATTCTGTCACTGTTGTTGGTTTGATCAGATACCCTTTACAGATATAGCAGGTAATGTAAGGGTTAAAATCTCTCACTAAGTGTTTCCTTTGGGTAGCCATTCGTGGTGAGCTGGCTTCAGCAGTTCAGGCAAAGAGGGGAACTAAGTGGATGAAAGGTTGGTCCCAGGAGCTGGTTGATGTTTTGACAGGTGTCCTGAGGCATGAGCAATGACACCAAAGTACCATGAGATCACAAATCATCACTCCTTTTGGTGGTTCTGAGTCTTCATATCTGTTTCCAAAAATATTTTAAAAGGATGAGAAAAGGTGTCAAATTCCTCAAAGTATATTAATATCATTATCAACAAATGTTACATGGTCTGAATTCAGACAATAAACATATCCTTTATTGTGCAATTAACTTGTAAATTTTCTATAATTCAGAGTAACAAATTCATCCAGTCTTGAAGTTTCAACTATCACCTCAACACTGAAGACATCCAAAGCTACCGACTTCAGTTCTTTTTCCTCTTCAGTTAAATGCACTTTGTTTGATTTCTCTACCAGGAGTTTCTGCCTATACAAGTTAAAAGCTTTGGAACTGAAGTCAGTATCACTATCGGAACACTAGTTCATTCTGAATCGTACATCTAGTTAATGGACATCAAGCTGATATCCTTTCCCATTCCACCGACAGCTACCCTCCTTGCATACCACCTCTCCACCTGCACTTCATCTTATATTCTGCAACCAGGGTTACTTTATCTGATCACATTTAGGTCTTCACAAAGAATGCCAGTGTCACCTCCTTACAAACAAACAAACAGAAAAAGAAACAACTTTGTCAGCCTGCCCACAAGCTGAGCCTTGCTGACTGGAATATTTCCTTCAACACTTCTCTTCAGGTAAATTGAATGGACTGCTCTCTGTCCACCCTTGACTCTGCAGGCTGTCTTTGGTTCAACAAGCCTTTCCTCTTCTCTGTCCCTCAGAGCTCTTCTCCAATACTATCCCCAGGAGAATCGCTCCCTCATTTTTAACTCTTACATCTTCCTTTCATTTTGACTTATAGATACAGTCATTCTTCATCTCTATTAGACAGGAACATCCTCAACAGAAACCAGCCTCATTTAGTAAATACGTTACCTGGGCAATGTCACTGCACAGGTTATGGATTTTTTAAATAACCTGTCTCATTTTTTTTTCAAATCGTAAAACAAAGACTCAGCTTCCTAAGGTGGTGAGTATTAAAGGACACACACAAGTAGCACACAGTGAAAACTGAATGCCATCTTTTTCTTATAACCTTAAGCACTTGAACACGGGTTACTTTAAAAAAAAACTTTTTTAAAGTTCCTTATAGAAGGAAGGTGTACTCTGAAAACACAGGCAAGGCGGCGTCGGTTTTCCCAAGTTGTATATTCTATAAACAAGAACTTTTCTATCTCAGCTGTTAACTCGCAGGCAAGTATAAAGGAACCGGAAAGGCTCAGGGCATCATTCCATCAACACAGGCCACCGCGATGTGCAAGGGCATAGTTTCTGCATGGACTCACTCTATCCGCTCAGGAAAAGCGGGTTGAGGGTGGGACAGAGAGAAACCACCGGGGAGAAGGCCCCGGCGCCCGTGACCTTCAGCAGAGCTCCCAATACCCCAGCCTGCCTGTCTCCCACGGGCTCCCACGGACGAGAAAGTTCTCGAAGGAGGCGAAGCGGGGTCTGACCCGGGGTCCCCGAGTGCTAAGCCAGCCCGGCGGCCAAGGGAAGCGTGTGCTTGCGGGGACCGCCCGGGGGGGCTGGACGCAACTTTTCCGCGTCCTCCCGCAGGTCCCGGCAGGTGCTCGGGCCGCCCGGCCAGGCGGAGCCCCGAGCCGCTCGCCCGGTCCCGGCCGTCCCCCGCGCGAGCCCCGCGCCCCGTCCCCCGCGCGAGCCCCGCGCCGCGGCAGGTGTCTGGAGGAGCCGCCTCCGCCCCGGCCCCTCCCCAGCCCGCGCCTTACCTCCCCGGCCCCGCTCCTCGCCCGCCGGCCGTCCAACCCGGGAAAGTGAAAGAGAAAACAGCGCCCTCCCGCCCGCCCGCCCGCCCGCCGCGGCCTGGCCGGTCCCCGCGCCCCGTCCGCCCTCCCCCTGCAGGCGGGAGCGCGCCGGCTCCGCGGGGCCACGAGCGCGATAGGGCGCGGCGGACCTCGGGGGCCGGGGCCCGGGCGGGGGCCGCCTCCAAGGGCAACTCCACCCCCTCCCAACGGCCAACGCCGCCCCTCGGCCGGCCCCGCCCCGGACGCAGACCACGCCCACGGACCACGCCCCGTTCCCGGGCCCCGCCCACAGGCCCCCGCCCCTGGCCCCGCCCGCCCACCGCGCTCTTGTCAGGTGCTCAGGCTGCCCTGCCCCCGTGGCTCCCGTGTGAAATGAAGCTTTGGCTAAATTTTATCTCTATCTCGGTTCTTATCCTCGCCACCCACCCTCCCGGTTGTTTTCTTGATAACAATGACTGATCTACTTTTCTCCGGGCGGGGTTTAAAAGCAAAGGTCAGTGTTGAGACTGAGTCAGTCTACGAAAGGATCTCCTATGCCGCCCTGAGGAAGAAGGCATCCCTTGTTATACACCTTATTTAAAAATCACTAACGAGAGTCCAGTGGTCATGATCTTGACAGCTACAGGTACGTATGTACATACAGGAATGTTGTAGGGTCAGGGGTGAGGAGGGGGAGTGGTAAAAATTTATTGCTGTTTGCAAGGTTCAGAACACCTCCGCCCCCCACACACACATAAGTACTCTTTCTAGTGGACTTTGAAATTTTCAAGAATGAAAGATTTGATCAAAAGCGTTTATTAAAAGACTCCTCAGTCATCCAATCCCATTCTCCTGCATGCCTATCTATATCACACAAATTTCTACTACACCCACAAGTTTGCTAAACATCCATAAACCCCTGGCATCCCAGCCTGCAACCAGTAATTCCAGGAGAGTAGGGATAGTAGGCAAATCACTGTAGCTTCCCCCAGTAAAGAGATATAAAAGGAACATTCCCGAAGGGAAAGTTGCAAAGAGCAGCTTTGTCTTATGTATCAGAAAGAGGAAAGGTATTGTCATTACATCATCTTTTGTAAAAGCCAGGGCAGGGTGGCTAAGAATTCATAGCAAATGCAAAGTATTTTCTTTATCTCCTGACAGATGTCACCTTTTTGCTAGAATGAAGGGTTGAGGAAATGATTCCAAGCAGTAAACCAACAAACCCAACTGCCATGGGTCTTGCATCTGCACAGATGTCAAAGACATCTCAAATTTAAAATGCACCAAGATGTTTTAAAAAATCATCCATTTTGTAATTAAGCTTATGTAAATTAGACTGAGAAAAACGGATTATCAATTTAATATTGCAACAAGAATATGTTTTCTGAAATAGCTTTAAGTGATCACTTTATGGTCCTTTTAAGAACTTTTTTTTTTGCAAAACTATATATGCATTTCCAAACTGATTAATTTCAGTAAGGTACAGCAATTACAGTAAATAAAAGAAAACAAGTCAGGTCAAATGATTCTTTAGGGTTACTGTTCATGTCTTTCATCTAGATACAGAGCAAAACAGAATGTGGAAAATCAACCTATTTCTAGTTTATTTAAACTATGCAGCTAAAGAGCTTACTGTATTTTTATATTGTGCCTGAAATTGTTTTAACTATGTATTAAAATATTAACAGCTCATAAAATTCAGAGTATGTGATTGGTGGCCAAGAATATATGCAGTTAATCAGCATTCTCATGGGGAGTTGACTGAGAGTGGAGGTAAAGAGAACATGTTAAGAAAGAAGGGAAGGGTCATATATATGCTACAGGGAAGTCCTTGGAGGTGGTGGACATTGGATTGCCTTGCCAAACACCCTCATGTGGTGGGGTGAGGGGTGTAATGGGGTTCCAGATCTGTGCTTTGTCTCTCCAGGTAGCATGGTTTGTAGTACAACATTCTGTGATTTCTTCTCTCTCCTCTTCAGCAACCAACTCACTCATCTACCTCACTAATAAAAATGCTCACACAGCAAAGGAAAGCAATACAAATAAAAACTCAAAACATTTGAGGCTGGGGCTAGAGATAGCTCAGTGGTGGAGTGCTTGCTTACCGTGTGCCAGGGCCTGGATTCAATCCCCAGAGTTCAAGAGAAAAAAGTAATTCAGAACTCAAACATTAATCTTTTAAAGAACATCAAAAGTCATGGAAGGAGGGAGTGTTACCAAAGGGTAACTGTGATGGTTTGATCCAGGTGTCCCCCTTAAACTTAATGTGGCAAATTCCTTCTCACAGAGGATATTGGCAAAGGCATAACCAAAACCAAGGAGCCTGTTCAGTTTGTTTATACCTTTTAGGAGAACCTCTGAAGTACTAGAATATGAGAAGTCTTGGTTAAAAAATTATAATTTATAAACAAAAACATATGGAGGAAAAGAAAAAGAGCAGGGAAGACTTAGTAACAGTTATTTGCACCTCTATTTAATAAGTTAATATCAGTTAACTAATTCTAGTGATACAACTTTTAAAGGAAAAAGTATGATACATTCTCTTTAAACTTTAAATAAAATGACTTTTTCATATTATAGATTATTTTATACAATATGGTATTTAAGTCTTTTAACACAGAGTATCTTTAACATATAAACTACCTCTTATAATCTGTAAGTCTTCCTATAGAGATAATAAAACTATTAAAATTTAATATAAGTGTTCTATTGGACCCAAGTTCATTTTTCATTTTATGATCATAAATGTTACAGCTCAAGAACAATTTGATTGCGTAAAATCAGTGATGGAGGAATGGAAATGGGACCAAGATCTGAAGGTCCAGTCACCTTTCACTAGATCTGCTTTTCTCACGGTCCCGACCCCACAATCCAGTAAGTCTCAAGGATTCTCTGCCACTTCTCTACATTACCCTGCCCTGCTCAGCTCATTATCATCTGTCCCCTCCATCACTCACCGGACTTGACGCGGTCTTCCTCCATCTATTCTCTGCCAAGCCACCCTCCTGGGCAGAAGAGACTCCTTCTAACTAGTTTTTATCATGCTTGCTCCCCAGCTTTACAAAGACCCTGTTTGGGGCTGAGATGATGACTCAGTGGGTAAAGTGCTTGCTGTACATCATAAGGACCTAAGTTTGGATCCAGTGTAGCCAGGTAAAGTGCTATCCCAACACTGGGGAGGTGGAGACACAGAAGACAGGCTAGCTTGTCTAACTGAACTGGTGAACTCTAGGTTCAGAGAAATCCTGTCTAAAAGCATCAGGTTGGAAGAGGACACTGGAGGTAGATCTGTAGCCTCCACACTCATGCACATACATGTGCAGGAGCACCCACACACAAGTATCACACCACACATTAAAAAAAAAACCCTCTACATTCTTAATAGAAAGCCTGAATATTTAATAAGGCCATCCTCCCTGTCACTTCTACAGCCCCTCTTGACTTCCATGATCCAACCCCAACGGATCACTTTCCCTCTGCCTAGCTAGATGGGTCTTCTTCCAAACAGACACCCCGATCAAATCCCTTCACCTTCCCTTACCCCAGCTAAATTGGGATAATCCTTATTTAGATAACCTCAAAGCTGCGGAGATGTCTTCGCTACAGACACAGACTATTATGCCCATGACAACACATTCTTATTCTCTCAAATCATCTATCTACCTACCATGGCTGTCCACTTTATGAATCTGAACACCCTGCTGGGATGTCATCCCAGCAGATCTGCCCCCACACTGGCATCCACAGGCCAGCTGACAGCAAGTAGCAAGCACTTGAATGTATATTTATTTTAAAAATTGAAAACCTGTACACATTTTAGGACAGATCCTCTGTACTTTTTTTCCTGAATTTTTTCTAGAAGCTCTCTTAACAAAGTGTGTATAAAGTTATAATCTCTGCCCTCTGGGACTGTTAATTAAAAATCACAAAAGGAAGTGGAGACTTAGCCACAAGAAACAGTTATATAGCAATATGCCAAATTTACTGATCAAGTGTTAAAGACAACATGGTCAAATGGCAAGAACTCCGTTGGAAAGCAGAAGCATGATAGGGAGTCAAGAAAACAGCCCTGGGTGGCTTCCTTCCAGTTACAAAGACAACCAGGCATAGTCCCAAGAGCTGTGTATCTGACTAGCCAATGAGAAAGCCCGAAAGAGAAAAATTTAGTGTAAGAAAACAGAAATACACTAGATATAGGAACCAGACAAATATGCATAAGATAATTCCCTTCCGAGTTGAAGAGGAAAGAAACAGCTTGTTTTGAATAGCTACTTCTCTTGAAAGGAATTATCTCAGCTCGCTGCCAGAAGTCCTTCCTGTTACCAAAGTTTTTGTATAGTCTTGATGAGAAGCAGGACAAAGCACCACATCAGGTCACATCACATCAGTATCACATCAGGTAATAGGAACCTCCAAGGTGCATGGAGCCATGGTCAACAGAGCACAGGCTCCAGGAGGGCCAGGCTTATGTCATCACTGCTGGGACCCACAGTGAGACTAAAACAGAGCATGTTTTAAACAAAGAAATGACATATGACTTTGCAGTCAAGACTGCTCATGTTCAAATTCTGGTACAGCTTAGACCCCAGAGCATACAACTTATCTCTGCATCAGTTTTACCATCACTTCAATGACCATAACAGAAGCACAGATCCATAACCATATCGATTATTATCCTCCTCTGGAAGAAAATGTATGTAAACAATAAAGGAATGATTGGCAAAGAGGGAAACACAAAGGGCAAGATCCTGGTAGTGTGATGACAACACTACCTGGACCAGTGAGACACTGAGTTTGGCCAACACTGAGCTAGTCATCAGACTCCCCAGGTACTATCTAGGATCAGTCCATCAGGCCCAAACCGCCCATCATTAGCTTGGAGTCTGATGCCCACAAAGTTACTTTCTGAGTGCTAATTTGCCTTCCTCTTGCACAAAAATACTGGAAGCAAGTGTCCTGAATGGCAAGGTAAAAAAAAATTTTTTTTTACTATATTTCACTACAATTTTTTAAATTCCTTTTTAGAAAAAGGCAAAACCATCAGCCAATCTATGACCTCTGGCAAATCCTTTCCTTAGTCAGGATATATAAAATGGCTTTATACTTCGGTTACATAATCAGTCATGATCCTTCCAGATCTTCGATTATATGGCTGTACAATTTGGAAGTAGCACCTAGCTAATTTGTATTAGCAATTTAATTTGTAGTAGCAAATTGTATCTGAAAAAGGACACAGTAAATATTGGAGGCTTTGGGGCCAGAGTAGTTTCTGTAATAACTACTCAACTCTTCCCAGGTAGGGCAAAAGCTACCAAAACCAATCAGTGTAGCTGTGTATCAATAAAATTTTATTTAAAAAACAGCTAGCAAGGCAAATAGGACCTTTTGGCTGTAGCTTGTTATCTTCTGAGCTAAAGAATATTTTCTGTGAACAAGCATAGATGGTGGGCAGCTAAAAAGTTTCCCATGTCCCAGGGTTGACCACTTCTATAATTCCCACCCCCAAATTCTTCCTGATAATTTCAAGTTAGACCATTTTAGTACAATGCCTTTATTATAATGAATTCCAATTTCTAGATAATGGATAAAGCTATTTTTCAAATAATATCATCATTATCGTCATCTTCATCAAACAGCTCAGGGAGTTAGAAGTTGTTTTTCTTAATCTTCTCTATAGAGGTTGCCAACAACTTGGTCCCTCTTCTATGTCACAATGGAAGAGTCTTTCAAGAAAAAGAAAAGGAATGTTAGTTTAAAAAAAATCATTCTGGCCTCACTTGTCTGACTTTAAAACACCCCAAAGTCCTAGTGATATTTAAAGAGGACTTTCCTATTCTGTCTGGGATTCCAGGGTGTTGACCTAAGAGAAAACGGGACTTCAAGCAGTAAACTATGTGCTTACTTCCTTAGAAAGCTCTGCAAGCTGGCCTGACCTCATCCTGGAGTGTGTTACTGGCAATGGCCAGCTTCAGTAGATGGACTGTGCTGAGAAGAGGCCTGAAGGAGAAGGTGGTGAGAGCCCACATCCCATCGCCCTTGAAAGACAGCCGCTGCAACAGGGGAGGAGCTTTTGGAAATAAGGACACTACAGGTGTAGAAGGCGAGCTGCCTTGAGCAGCCGGAGGCAAAGGAGGTATGCTCTTAGTTCTAGAATGCTGAACAAGGAAGATTCAGCTGGAGACAGATACTGACAATATGCTCCCTTTCTAGCATTCGCATATAATGGGCAAATTATGAAGAATTATCAACAGGAGAAAAGGATTTCAAAGCACTCTGCACATAAATCGCTAAGACTGAGGTGTACTTATTACTTACATGGTTGAATTATAAAAAGGAGGCTTTATTAGATCATTTAAATATTGCTATTTTAATTTAATAAATTTAAAAATGCCCCAATTTCAAAGAAGAGAAGCAAAGACATGTACGATATTCACTCATGCTTTAAAAATGTAAGTTTTGTTGAGAGCTGTTGCTCCTTATTTGAATTTACAATGATATTTACTTCCAAAAAACAGACAAAGGATGCTGAACATCGTGGGCATGCCAAGGGCATTAACTGGAGCTTGACTATAAACCCATAAAGCACCATTTCCCTTGCAGTACTTCCTTAACTACTCTCTGAGTATCTAATCCTTTTTAGACATGAAGTCTGAAGTTTTAACTGAAGCATTCACTTTTTTCACTAGGAGAGAAAAGACTTCCTATACTTAAAAGGTGAACATATAAGCACAGGCATGCGTACTTGTATGCCACCTTTTTGTGGATTAAGTTCACATTGTAAGTATCCAGCAACAAGCTATCCATTAACAAAACCTAAATAGAACTGTGCTTTTAAAAGTTGACATTTAGAGGGGCGGAGCATCATGGTGGACTAGTAGCAGCCTCGCCAGGACTCTCTTCGAAAAGGCGATCGCGTTCCGCGGGCAAGCTGAACTCGCGCGCAGGACCCTCAGGACCCGGGGAACCTCTGCCAGTGCTGGGAGGACAAAGGCGGCTCTGGCAGGCACCAGATAGGAGGGCACAGTCAGGTGGGAGAACACTGGGCCCTATAGTTGGAGTGCTGGGACTGTGTTTCTACTCCAGCATACCATCTGGGAGCAGGGTGATCCAGTCAGGTAAAAATCTAAGCCTCGCTGGGCACAGAACACCCCAACAGTAAAGACCTTCGTTTAAGATCAAACCTGGTGATCTTCCCATTGGAAGCAAAGCAGGCTGAACAGCACCCCGCAGGGTGGATGAGTCCCACTCACCTACCTAGACATGGGAAGAAATCAAAGGAAAAAACCCACAGAAATCAAAGACGGAACTCCCCAACCCAGGGCCCCTAGTCCCTTTATGGAGCAGGAGACTGGCAAAGAAACAGAAGCAACACATACACAATCGCAAAGAGAGAATAGTATGACTCCTGACCACAATTGCAATGCAAATATGAAGCAGCTAATGGCTGATATGGAAATTATGAGAAAAGACATGAATGAGATGAAGGTATCTAACTCAAACATAGTCTCCAGAATGAATTTAATGGAGAGAAATATGAATGAATTCAGAAACACATTAAGTGAATTGAAAATTAATCAGTTAAAAGAGGAGCTAGACAAACAAATGATTAAATTTGATGAGGACCTAAAAAAAA
>PVHP010017978.1:0-33512 GCA_004024765.1 Zapus hudsonius | reverse complement strand
AGTCACAGTAGCCAAGTTCAGACAGCTCTGGTGTCAATCAACAAATCCATGGATCAAGAAAATGTGGTAGGTCATTTTAGAGATGATCAATTAAGCAAAATAAGCCATATTCCGAAGGACACATACCACATGTTTTCTTTCGTGTGTAGGTCCTACAGTATTTATATACTTAGCATCTTTCACAACTTATATGGGTTTTGATATGGTCAAAGTACATGATGTACTTGGATGAAAATGCATTTATGAAAGCCATCGATATTTATGATGAATACATACTAATAAAAACAACCCAAAATTATAATAGAAGAGTTGAGCAAAATTTTAAAATGTATTTAAAAGGCATTATGACTCATGGAAGAACAATATAGCCATAAAAATTAAATTTATATATAAATTAAAATAAAAAACCAAAAACTACCACCTCCCCAAAGTGACCTTATGAATCATAACTGTAAAAAAACAATGTTTTGAAAGTTATTTCAAATGAACTTAAGTAAATGACATAGTTATTCTATGCAAGGAATTTGGCTATTATTTTTAACATGTTATTAAAGATTATTTACTAAAATCTAAAAGTCAGTTTTCACAGATTTATTATAATTTGAACTACCTAAGTGCTAACTTGAATTGCAACTTCATTTGTGTATTACACATAAAAATAATTGGAGCGAGTAGAGTGATAAAAATCTCAACTTTCATTGAAATGCTTAAACTATTTTTAGGGATTCTCTGAAAATTTATGGATATTAGCTATGTGAAAATAAAAAAAAGATTTTAGGGGAAATTATCTGTTATATCTATATAGTCACCAGTCTGTACTTTAGAATGGGAGCTAACTTTTCTCAGATACTCACTGTATTAAATATATTCTCTAATGCCAATAGAAGGAAGGATTGCTGATTGACTATTTCCTCATGCTATCAAACATTTAGATAAAGGAGTGAAAAGTCAGTTCATTTTTCAATGATTACCCTTCATTGTCACCTACGTACTCCCTGGACTCTGGTTGCAGACATGGTTTCTGGATTTGATTGTCCCCTTGGCTACTTATTATGATCAGGCATCCTGTCAGTCATCATGTATTGACTTGAAGTAACTGCGCACACCTCAGAGTAAGATGGTCTAGGCATCCGTGGAGCCAAATTCTGGCCTCTCCATTGTGATAAACATTGCTTTAATTTACATCACTGTACTGCTTGCTCTTGGAAGAACTTGAAGTAATCTCAGGGTCTTTTCTGCTCAGCCCCTTTGGGACATTTCTTGTAGCATCTTGTACTGAGGGAAGACCAAAACAGAAAGCCAAGTAATGTCCCTCCTCCTTGGCTTCCCTATTAAGAAATTATACTCCATGGATGTTTATTTCTGACCTCTTTCCCAAAGAGCACAACAGGCCATTCCCCTTCTGTAGGCAAAGCTCTTGCAGACTCACCTGGATGGTCGAGCCAGACAGCTGCTTCAGCTGTGCTTGTCTAAGTTGCTTATCTTTGCTTGGATCTAATACAAGCTCCCAGAATGTGCTGGACTCTCAGTGGCTGGCTGAGAGGGATATTCTCAAGCCATTCTGAGCAACCAGGGACCTTAGATGCCTTTTCTCAGGTTCTCTGATTCTTTCAGAATGGTCATCTTGGGTGGTGGATCTGCAAAACACAGGCATTCATGCTTGCACAACTGAGTGTGCACTGAGCCATCTCTCCAGTCCTCCTAAGGCTCAATCCTACTTTACATCTTTCCTTGCTACCCAAGTTTGGAGTGACATGCGAGTGAGTCTTCATCAAAACCAAGCCCAGCAATGATTCTTTAATCTCCTCACCCCTCCGAGAGCTCCTTCACCTGTTACCCACCTCCACTCTTGTTAAATCCTCTCTTCTCTCTCTTCCAACATTTTTCTTCTCTTAATTTTGTCTTTTGTCCACTTCTCTTTTCTCCATTTCCCTTTTCTTTTACTCCCACTCTTTTTCAAAAATATATTTGTTTATTTGGAGAGTGAGAGAGAGAGAAAGAGACAGAGAGAGAGGGGGCACAGAAAGTGAGTATGGGCACTCCACTGCCTCCTGCCACTGCAACCACTTATGCATCAGGCTTTATGTGGGGACTGAGGAATAGAACTCAGACCATCAGACTTTGCAAACAAGCACCTTTAACTGCAGAGCCATCTCTCCATCCCACTTCCACATTTCCTTTTTTAACCTTTTATTGACAAATTGAATATAGACAACATATCATGATCATAATCCCACTCCTACCACCCTCCCTTTTGCCTTCCCATATATACCCCTCCTCCGAATCACATCATCTTTGCAAGTAGTTTCTCTTCTATTTGCACCTGTCTTCACAGCCTCTAGTTCTTTCTTGTATGCAAAGAAACAGTTTTCCAATGGTGATAAAGCATGCAGAATGTTCATAGAGACCGGTAACCTTTCACATTGAACATTAGAACTAATATTTTGCATTTAAACACTACAAAAGATTTCCAGATATTAGTGATATACAGTATATTTTATTAGCATTGTTTTTATAACAAAAATAGGAAAAAACACTTTTTTTCCTGTGAAGCAGTTCATTTCTGGTGAAGGCCACACAACAAGGAATGTAAATTACTAAAAGAGTAGAGAAGATTATTTGTTAGCTAGTCCAGATAGATTATGTGTTCCATGTCTCCTTCCCTGCCCCTCAAGAAGGGATGAAATTTCAGTGTTTTGAGGACAGGTGTGTGTTAGGAGCATAAAGTTGCCTTTTAAATTTCATGGAGAAGATTTGGTGAAACATCTTCTTTCTTGCAATGCAGAAGAATATCTTAAAGAAATTAACAATTAAAAGCACCAGGTTCTTCTAGCCATGCTTTCCCTTTTCACTTGGCACTTCACCACCCATGAGCAAGCACGTTCTATCATTGAGAAATCTCAAGAAGGCAGTTTAATAATATCCACTTGAAAAAAATCCATAATGAAAATAATGTGTCATAAAAGCAAAGGCATATCATAATAATGGTTTTTTAAAATAGATATTAAACGAAAGTAAAGAATATCGATCAACAAAGACTTTTCTAGCAAAAATATATTACTCTTACAACTTTTTCAATATTTAAATGGCAATCATTCATAAACATTCATATGTAGTTCTAAAAGCTCTATTGACTCTGCCTGTTTACTCAGATTTCATAAGGAAAAAAAGGAAAATTACCATCTACGTTAGCTAAATATAGTCATTTTTCAGTTTATTTATTTTTATATTTTATGTCTTGCTAGTCTTTATTATCAATAGATGACATGCCCACTGCTCACAGCAGCTGGGACCCATTTACCTAATGGATTGGAATTATAGGTTGCCTTAGGAATTGTCTATTGTGTGCCAAAATCAAATGTAAACCCTACTGTGAAAAGTCTTGACACTATTAAATGCGAAAAATACAATGTGCTCAAGAAGATGTTAAGAACAGAGATGAAGGGCATTTGCCTAGCCAACTAGAAAGTGATATGAAGCTTATGCCAGAATAGAAAGTACTTGTGCCTCCCTGCTCCTGTTTAGTGAAACATTTTTTCTCTTGCTATTCACTCAGTAGTGAATGAATAATGGGAACTGATTAATTATACCTTTTTAAATCAAAAGCTGATCATAGACGATTTATGAATACATTTGAAACTTTTTCAGTTCCATACCATTCAGGCTTTCCTATATGCAACAGTTATGTTGGAGTGCCTGATTGGCATTGCTCACTGGGAAGGTACCAGGCCTATAGCCAGTAGATGTCCAGCAAGGAAATTTAGCAATCCCTCTTTGGTTTTTGTATATACTTTATATGTCATGAAGTGTTGGGAGTGAGTCCCCAAGATTGGACTTAAAGGAGGGCTTGGCTTTTAAAATTCTCAAGTGCAGTTGTAACACAGGGAGGAAAATAAAGAAGGAAAGTATAACTTTTTCTTCAGGGGACACACAGTAACTGTGAGGAAAGTAACTCTCTCATGAAGAAAGCCACCTGTTGATGAGTGGTGTCATGGAGAGTTGGTAGCAGAGCCAGACAGCTGCCAAGCCCAGAGAGAAGTGGTCCTCACTGTCACTGCTGCAGAGAGCAAGGTGGGGAACCTCGAACCACCTCTGAGTCCTCAATCAGGTTGTTCCTCTGCAGAACCATTTGTGACATGCTCTGCTTTTGGGCATTACAACGGTGTGTCTGAGAATAGCTTTCTCTTACATACATGTCTAAGTCACTTATATAGAGAGGAGAGAAATGTTTGGATGCAATTCTCTTACAGAGAAGTTTAATTTCCAGACCACAAAAGCAAAATCAGAACTCAAAATTGCCAAGAGATGTCATTCTGACATTCACATTTCAGAAAAGTGAAGGAAATAGGAAATAGGAAATTGGACGCAAAGACTTACTGGTGTTCAAAAGTTAAATATACAACTTAACTTTTGTATGTGAAATATCAGATTTTTATCTAAGGATCTTAGAATATAAGGTAAAAAATTTAATAACTGTATCCTGGTATTTAATATTCTAAAGAAAGGAAATCATTTATACATTGCAGTGACATCTTCAAAGGTAAAAAAGTTATTTCTTCTGTTTTTCCCTCTCATGCACTCTTACGGATACCATCTTTCCTCAACATTAACAGTTCATATATTTCTTTAATCTAATGATCTATGGTACTGTTTTTATAACTTTAATACTGTGATAAGTATAGAAAATATAAATAGCTTCTAATTTCCAGCCTATAGGTTTGGCTGGAAAAAAAAGAATAGTCATAAATTCATTCATTTAATAGGCAATTACTCAATACTTATTTTGTTCCAATTATGCATGCGTGTGCTAGAAAAATAATGAATAAGCATGATGTTCAAATTTCATGAGCTTGTTGTAAGACCTGGAGAAATTGTGACTAGGAAAGAAGCTAAATAAATCAGGAAGCAAAACTAGGGTGTTAAAGGATTGACTAATAAATTCAGAAGAAAACTTTCAGGTATCTGTGAGGAAGGCAGTATCTATGCAGAACAGAAGCAATCAGTAATATCCAATGGAGAAGTGTAATGTGGTACCCAAGACCAACAGAGAGCTATAGAAATAGATATTTAAGTCCTGGACTTAAGGTAGATGTGGAATATAATCAAAGGCTGGAGGTGAAAGTGACCCTCTGAGAGCTTGGATAGAGGATATGCTTTGAGTAACCTATGAAGAATTGGAATCAGTTCCCCCTGCGACGTAGGATTGAAACATTTTCACACATTTACAAATGGGAATGAGAATTTCAAATGAGGAGCAAGGGAATATACCCAATAAACCGGGGCATTTGAAATGGCCTGAGATAAATGTATTAAGATCTATTAATCTCCACTCTCAAGGAAAGGCTGCAAGCTATTGCTTCTGTGCCTGGTTGTCAAACTTTGCCCTCATTATATAAATGCAATTTACACTTCAAATAAATCACTCAGTGAAGCTCTTGTTGGTTATTATAACATGAACCTTAAAGCCTCTTGCCATGGCATGTTGTCTCAAATAATTACATACAGAAATTTGGGGAGAGATATTTTAATCAACTATCCCCAGAACGTCCTCACAGGGAGTAAGTTTTAAGCAGAGACCGGGGAAGATAATTTTTAAAAAAGGAGTTTGAAAATACCTAGGTCTGTTTCTTGCTCAAGTTTATTTAATAAATATTTTTTTAAAAGCCCTTGCACCAAAATGACTCTACATGGAATAGTATATAGCTGTTCCTTAATCTTTTGCCCTCTCTATACTCTCTCTCTCTCCCTCTCCCTCCGCCCCCCCCTCTCTCTCTCTCTGAGGTCACAAGAACTCATGCATTTATTGTATACAGCTGGTACAAGGGGTGTCTGCATCTCAGGTGGGGGTTCTGATGATCCTCTCCATGCCTTCTCTTGTGAGTTGATCCAGATGCTTCTGTTAAAATAGGCAAGAGTTGTTTATATCTTTCAATGTTTGAGGAACTTGGCTATACAACAGACATCTATATGTGCGCATAATATAGAACAATCTTGAGGAAGAAAGTTGAGGCATCTGTTATCCCAGAAGCATTTGAATTTCTGTTTTCTAGAGATAAAAGCGTTTTGTTCCCCCAGGGTCATTTCAGTGGTTTTGGTTTAATGAAAATTTCTCAATTTTTGTCTGCAAATATTAGTTACACCTGAGGATTATTACTTAGCCATAGCTCCCCTCCTCTTTAGCTCCTTTTTGGTTCTTTCCTTTTATCCTTAGTTTTCTTCTGATATCATCCAAGTCACTTGCTGTTGTGTTTCTATGATAAGTTCTATTAAAGCTCTATTATTTCATTAGAGTTTAGAGATATATTGAAAGCCTTATTTGCTGTAATTATTCCATGAGTATTAAACTGCATTTAATTGGTGCACAAGTGGCCAATTAGATTAGTTACATAAATGTTTCATAAGAGACTTGTACTCATTGCATTTTAATCTGAAGTATGTCCAGTGCCTTCATTAGGAAATTCAGTCACAGTGACCACCTTCCATTGGAAAGAAATGACAAAATGTTTATTTTTGCCAAGAGTAGCATAGTTAGTTATCTTTTACATATTTTACAATTTTTCATATTAAAAAAAATCGCATTCAGAAGTAGAATCTGACTCACTCTGTTGCTTTTCATTATAACCGTGTTTATTTTTATGCAACAATTTACCCAGCCAGTTTTATTTGGCAAATCTCTAATGTATGACCTATTATTTATTCTGCATTTTATATTATAAGACAAACTTTAAATGGCTCATGAATCAAACAAACCTAATTGATTAAAATTTCAGATACATTTATGAGTCTGATTTGGCAATAAGCATTCTAAAGACAAATTATTCTGTGTTACTTGGATTCACCCAGGGCATCTCACTGAGATTCATAAATGAATATTGATATTACATCATTGCAGCATTTTGCTAACCTATTAGCCAATAAGGAAAAAAAATTAAGTAAAACTAAAGACAGAACAATTTAACTTCATAATAAAACCTCCTAGTCTTTAAAACACTTCATACACCTTGGAGTAGATAAATCTTTGGGCCATACTTCATGATAAGCATGCTATGGAAGTGAATGAAGCTTTAAGCAAAACAGTGGGGTTATTTAGAGTCAGCTTTCCTGTTTTTGCTACCTCAATACAGCTGGAAATATACAGACAGTGCCCCCGAGCCTCCAAAGCCTCCCTCTTAAGGAGAGTTGTCTCACAGTCCTGACATTTTTTTTTTTAAATTTTTGCTCAACTCCCATTGGCTCTAATGCTGTTCGGCTTTAAAGATGCTCTTCCCAGGATACTTGTGTCAAAAGTCCCTTTCACATCTTCACATACAATGATCCAGAGTTCTGTATCATAAGAACTAGAACTCCTGGAACTCTTGATTGAAGGCTCAGGAGTGACAGGGGAACTTTCAATATGGGAAGGAAAGACTTTGAAAGTGGAGGGAAACAAAACCATAAATGTTTTGGCAGTGTAAGTTAAAAATGCTCACACACACACACACACACACACACACACACACACAGAGTCCCATTGGCTTCCATCAGCATCATCCCTCCTTCATATTCGTCTAAAAATCCAAGGAAAATTGCCAAACTTGTGAAAATCCCTCTGCATCATGGACAGAAGGATTCTCACCTATTTCAACTTACACATTTCTTCTATCAAACTAGCTAGACCAAATAACACAGGAAAGTGACACTTCAGAAAGAAGAACCCACTTCACTGAACTGTCTCTAAACCCATTCCAATGGACTTTTGCTCAGCTATAGACTTACATAGAGATAAGCATAGAGATACTGTGGTAGTTTTGAGTAAATGTGACCCAATAGAATTTATTATAATTATGGATTGTCTTCAGCCTTGTGGCTGGAGGAAGTGTCACTTTGGCCTGGCCTCCTGGGGTCTAGCCCTGAGGTATTTCAAATTGGATGCAAAAGACTAGGGATAGATATGCAAAAGATGGAACCCTAGTCTGGCAGTTCTGTGTTTTTGTGAGACACGGTGTGCTTGCTTGAGGTGCTGGTGATGGGTTTCTCTCTCTGTTTACCTCTGTGAAAGGGAGCCAGCCTTTTTCCTTAATTTCCTCTGGGTCTGCTACTTCAATAAATACTTTCCTCCCCAAAATTGTGCCTGGTTTGGAGATTCATCCCAGCAGCGTGTAACTGACTATGACAGATACCCTGTCTTTCTTTTGATGGTGTTTTAGTATACAAATCTTAGAAAATCTCTTTCCTCTTTTATCTCTCTCTCTCTCTCTTCATCCCTCCTTAAGGAACAGTATCATTAATATGAGGGAATTGCACATGTAGAATGACAACTTTTTTGTTAAATATAGCTTCATATTCTAACACATTTCTTTGAAGTTCAGAACCCTTTCTCTGGCTAGAGAGAAGGGTCAGTAATGCATCTTGTGTAAGCATGAGAGCCCAAGGAAATCTGAGACTTCCCAAGTTTAAGCCTCTGTATCTCACATAAAAGAGCTGGTCATGGTCATACACTTCTGTAACCCAATAGGGAAGCAGAAACCAGAAAATTGATGGGGCCAGCAAGGAGCTGGAATAGCAGAAAGGGATTCTGGCTCAAAAACAAGAGCAGGTAGACGAGCAATGGAGTGTGCACCTGATGGACCACTTGGCCACTACAGGTAAGCAAGTGCATGGGGCTCTACAGGCCATATGCTTTGCATATATCATATGTACACACACATACATACACGCTAACAAACACATAGCAAAAAATAAAATTAAACCATCTCTCCTTTCATTTCTTTTTTTTTTCAAACATGCTCTGAAAGGTGTTCTATTCTTTAAAGTACGGTACTCCTAAAAGCAAAAACCTTTCATAGATAGTTATACAAAGACTTAAAAAAATTTATTTATCTTTCCTCAATCTCTGGAAGTAAAAAGGAGACATAATATATATTTTTAAACAAATAATTTCTACATAATTGATGATATAGATTGTGAATATAGATACTAGTTTCAAGTGACTGTCATCACTTGGATTTGGACCCAATAGAAACAAACATTCCCAGTAAAATTAGTGTTGAGTTAATAGGATATACCAGAGAATAGCTATGTGTTAAGAAACTGTGACTCTCATTTCATCACAGTTTAATCAATTTCCAAGACAGTTTATGGGAAGCCCTTGGATTTAATAGTCTATAGCTATTAAACATACTTCTATATTTTCCAGTAGCCAGGGATTAACTCACTATTAATAAAAATCATTATTAATACAGTAAAAGTAAATGGAAGTATGTGTTCTAAGGTTGGGGGTGAATGGCATTGCTCATTGTTGGGTTACCGGTTCAATTCAGTACATCTGCTGCATGCTTTTTATTAAAGGGAAGCAAATGCATTGAAATTGGTATAATATTTTAAAAAACATATCTAATCTACATTATATGTGTATTCTCAGGCCAGCAACGGAGCTTGATTTAACAGAAAAAAATTTATGGCCCATTCTGGCATTTAGTTTATAGTCTCTGTGTCTCATTTGCCAAAACAATAAAAAGTCTGCTTTACATAATCAACAAAAATAACAAGCATTTACATGGTTGAGCAAACTGGGAAATGGTTAATTATAATCTATTTTACAGTTAAAACCGAGAAATGATAAAAGAATGGAAAACTGCATCTCACAAAGACTAGCTTGTGAAGCTCACAAGTGTGTGTGATCATCCTTTCAAAGGTCAGAAATCCATCATGGCAGAGCAGGAAGTCCAAAGGAACGACAGCCAAAGTCAAAACTAGTGGAGAGCCAAAGTCATAATTTAAACATGGAGACTGAATTCTGTTAAAAATCAAATTGTGTATGTTTGGCAGAAATGTCAAGCTAAATCTCACGGGTTAATAATATAGTTTAAATTTTTACCATTACAAAAATTATATAAAAGCTTTTTTTTTCTATTTTTTTGCATTGTAGTACAGCTAATAGACAAAATAGTCATAACTTCTCTGAGACTTTTACTTTAAATTATGAAAAACAAAGTCTAAAACATGCCAGTAAACTACTAAAAGTAGTAAGTTAACAATGTCTTTTGTATTTTATTTAAAAAGAGATGTATCATCATATACCGAAGCAGAAGTTAGTGCTAATCACACAAGAACTTTTCAACTCCTTTAGAATTTTTAAATAGAAATAAACGCAAGCAAAGTCAGTCAAGTCCCAATTTTGAAATGAACATGGATTTAAATAAAAGCAGATTTTGGCACACACTGCACATTCGTACTTCCCAAGGAAACACTGAGGTTTCAACAAGTATGTGAGATCAGAACATTGGAACTACTTTGTTATCTTCCAAGTCTAGATGAGCTCATTTAAAATTCAAGTGATTTTAAACTTTCATTTGAATGAAACATTTAAAGTTTCTCAGAAGCACTTTTCCTGTCCCTGTTACATAATTTACAACAATGATGGTCTCCCTAATGTGTGATTGGCTTGTGGAGAGATTGCTATTTAATTTTGAGTTGGATAATATAGACCCTAACTGCCAAGAAATTCATTTCTTTTAGAGCTTGATTCTGCTTTTACTCAACAACTGAAGGTATTGAAGCAACAGTGTAATTATTTTTACACTGTATTTTTAGCACAAAGAGAGTTATTTGGAGTCATCCTTCTAATCATTATTTCGGGATTCTCTGTTGTTTTTCTTGTGGTCTAGTGTAGATGGAAGGATTTGAGTGAGCAAAATAAGGCAGTATAAGATTAAGGCTGGTTGTTCACTTCTCCATTTAGATAATAAGGCCAAGATTTTTAAGCTATTTTTTTGGCTCATGTAAGAGAGAGTACACATAAAGATCAACAATCTCTGATCAAGGAATCAATTTAGGAGTCAAAACATCTGGTTCCTAAATGCCAACAGATTCACTTCAACATAGCTTAGAGCTGAGTTTATGGCTCAGTACTAGGGTGCAAGAGTACTCATTTAGCAGGCACAAGGTTTTGGGTTCAACTCCAAGCACTGGGACAAAGATTACATCAGTGAATATTTGTTTACCTTAGTAAAAGTAATTATGATTATTTCTCTAAGGAATGAGAAAATATGTGTGTGTTACTTTTATGCAAAATTCAACGTTTGCATTGTTACTCTAATTTTAAAAACTGAAAACAAATGAGCCAGGAGTAAGCATTCCTAAATTCTCACAGCTTAGGCCTCTGGACAATGTTCAAATATTTCCTCAAATTTCTTCAAAGCCATGTGCTCTTTTTTCCCTGCACTGTGTATTTTTCAGTGTTGGCAAAGTTTAGAATTACAGATCCAGTTCCTGGAGGTAGGTCAGATATAACGCCATTTCACTGATGTCTGGGAGAAAGAAAGGAGCTAAAGAAATTTTGTATTATGATCTTACAGGGATAATGAAACTTACCAGTACACTCAATACAATATTCCAGCTATGGTTTTCAATTTAATTCGTGGAATTGTGGCAGTTTAGACCAAAAGATAACCAAGAGAAACATAAAGTCAGTTTCATGGAAAATTGAAATTGTCTAGTTTTCATAGTAGAAAGGCAAAAATCAGTGATATTATTTTCATGATAAAATTTTACATCAAATATCCAAAATTCGATCATTTCAACATGAAAACCTACTCAAAATATTTTCCATTTGTTTTTCCTACATTGCATTCAGAATCTGCTGTTACCCTGACAACACAACTCAATTTGAATTCTAAAATTTCCTCATAAATAATAGGCTTGAGTTGATTTCATAAAATTTAGAGAAGAACCACCGAAGACTCAAATTATTATGTTTAAATGTGTTTTTCATATTCTATACGTATGTTTGACATCTATAGCATTGATTTTGTCATAATTTTATATTTATGTCATTTGCTGACAAAACCTTTTTTCTTCCAAGCAACAGTTATGAAAACCAGGGTCTTTGAGGGGCTTCCATGAACCAGAGCAGCCCAGTCACTACTCAACAACTTGGTCTTGGCCTAGTTTGACCATGTACTTAAGACATTTGAAATGAGCTGTTTACCTTGAACAGATGTGGTTTACAGAGTTTCAAAGATAGTTCAGAGAGAGTTTCCATCTAGCAATCTGTTTCTTCTACTAACATTTTACATTATCGTATGATATTTGTCCCAACGAATGAACCAATATTTACACAGTTAATAACTGAAGTACATACTTTAGTCCAACTGTTAGTTTTGCCTAGAACTCTTTCTTTTTCCCACATCTAACCCAGAATGTCACCTTATATTTCATCACCATGCTGCCTTAAGTTCCTCATGGTTGTGATAATATCTCTGACTTTTTCTGTTTTTGATAATGTTTGGCGTGGTATTGGATGAGATTCCAGTTTATTTAGCCTTCCAAGGTGAGTTCAATACCTCTGCTAATAATTTCCAAGTTTTCAGTATCAGAATAGGACTATTGAGAAATTCAGTTTCATGGAGTGCTACCTTGTTCTCTGCCTGTGCAGTCTATCCACTGTTAGAGCACCCAGTGCCTCCCGTGGAAGCCAAGTTGGCCAACTTGCACCTGCAGTCAGGAAGCAAAGAGATGTGAAAGCTAATATTCGGCTTACTTTCCTTTTATTATACAATCTTGGCCTCCAGCCCATAGAAGGTGCTGCCCATATTCAGGATGGGTCTTCGTGATTATACCTCTCTGGTATAATTATATAATCATATGATATAATACTGTTACTGATGTGACTGAGGCTGTCTTTTAAATGCTTTCAAATTTCATCAAGCTGACAACAAAAATCAACCATCACAATCTCTCTCTCTCTACCTCCCTTCCTCTCTCTCTCTCCCCTCCACACACGATGTGTATGTATCCTTTATCTATCTCTGTAAATATATATATATATATATATATATATATATATATATATATATGAGTATAATATATACATACATATATTGATTATGTTCCTCCAGAAAACTCAGTTTAATACAGACTTTGGTATCAAGAATAATTTTGGAGGAACAGAATTGTGAGGAGCTATTTCTCTAATGGGCTTGATGGTTCTGGAGCAGGCATTCGAATTTGACCACACCTAAATTTGCTGACTAATCTTGATATCATGGAGACCACTGATAATACATGAGTTGAACCATTCAAAGGATTAGAAAGGATAAATGCATTTGATATTCCTGAATCACCACTTGTGGGACTCAAAGAATTGAGTGTATATATAATTGTCTTAAATATTTATGAAAAATTAATGGCTATAAAGATTTTGGTCCATTGCTTCTAACATCTCTGGGTACAGAAACCAATAAAAAATATAAGCTCAGAGATGAAATTACCCAGCTCCAGATGCACATAAACAATCAAAGTCTTTTAATTGTGTCCTGAGAGAGAATGTTCTCTCCTGTAGCCACAGGCCTGGAAAGGATGACAATCCAACAGGAGCCCTCATCATGAGATTCGCTGATTTACCATGCAAGCTTAAGTTTCAGCCTTGAAGGATGTTGGCAGTTAAAGCTGATTAGAAAAGAACAGGCTCCTGTAAATTAGGGTGGAAAAGTGTGGGAAGTTGTTGGTGAGGCCTCAGATTCTGATGGGTTTATTTTATCTAAAGAAGTAGCCACCACATTATTAGTGGCAGATAGCCCTCCCCCAACAATATTGCCCTTTTTATCTTTAAGGAAAATAATCCTGCAATGCCCTTTGAAATATTAATAAGCTTTCTTGAAATAGATACCAGACAAGACAGTGCTGATGCTTCTAGTGACGACCCTCCCTCACTAGACCTACGACCATACATAGGCCTCAGAAGACACTCAGAGATAAAGTACACTGTAGGACCCATGAGGAAGTGCCCTGTATTCCTAAAAACAATCTTGGATTTTTAAATTCATACAAATAAAGTTAGAGACAATGTGTGGGAATGGAATTTAAGAGAGTGGAATAATAGACAAAGGAACATAAAATTATAATTTATCTATATAGATTCCATGAGCAGAGATTTTGGTTTAATGCTACACTTTATGCAATTACACAGGTAGTAATAGTTTATCTTATTGTTTGGCAGAAGTATGGGTCAAAAGATGGCCTACTGTGAATGAATGATAGATTCCTTATATCATGGCTCAGTGTTGAGGAATGGACTGAAAGGGAAATTGGGAAGTGGACATAATCTACTTTCCCATAATGGTAGGGTCCAGGAATTATGGCTTTCACAAATGCTAGAAGAAGAAACAGATTCGAGCTGGGTGTGTTGGTGCACGCCTTTTGTCAAAGCACTAGGGAGGCAGAGTAGGAGGATGGCTGTGAGTTCAAGGACACCTTGAGACTACAGAGTGAATTCCAGGTCAGCCTTGACTAGAGTGAAAACAGGTCTTGAGATGAGCACCGGCATACATTCAGGGCACTGTCATCAGTCACTCAGCTATGTAAATGAACTGGAGTGGGTCTATTTGGGTGCTAGAGTGCAAGACCCAAGTAGAAGCCCTTAATCAGCACAGGCAAGGTGACTGAACTTACACTCACTGACAATAGAGGGAAGGCCATAATCATAATCATCTGACTTGTGTACAGCTATAAAACTTGCTGATTAACTCTTGTCCTCAGGATTGAAATAGACAGAAAACCTATTAGATTCTTGCTCAATTCGTGTAAGCAGAAATATTCCAGAGCAAACACTATCTTGAATCATGGCAACAGAGATGCATGGCCACTCAACCAATTTCCAATTCTACCAGGAAACATAGGAATCATTCCATGGAACTGGGAGCTAAGACATTCCTCTGGCCAGTTTGTATCCCTGATGCCAACATGCTAAGAAAGGAGCCTCAGCATTTGTAGGTAGGATTGATCCATCTTCTGTCCAGATTCCTTAGCCTTCCAGGGTGTCCCCAACACCAGCAGCTCTCTAAGAACATGCAGACCTTTTTGAAGCACAGTTTAGATGTCATCTACACATTCTGAGATGAACCTGTTTAAGTTGTATGACTTGATTACTTTGATTCATGTGCACTCCTGAAACCATCATTATAATCGACCTGCACGTTTTCTTAGGACCCTTTGAAGTCCTTTCCCTCTCTTCTTACCCAGGCGAGAATTCATTTGATTCCTGTCATGAGAAGTTACTTTACACTTTTTATACTTTCATGTAAATTATTCATACAATATTTACTCTTGTAAAAATCTGACTTTATGGGTTAGCGAGATGGTTAATGGCTAAAGGTGTTTGCTTAAATCCCACTTCCATTTCTCATCAAAATTAAATTTTGTGACATCTATGCTGCAGCACTCAGGTCATTTCATTATTTATGAGGCTGAATTTATTGAGATAATTCACACACTCTAAAATTCACCCTTTCAAATGGCACCGTTCAGTCTTCTATAGCACATCCATAGCCTTGCAACTGCCAAAACAATTAGTGTAAAATATTTTCATTACTTCATACTCATTAGTGGTCATTTTCTATTTCCCCCTTCTGGCTCCAGCCAACAATAATCTATTTTCATTTCTGTGGATTTCTTTCTTGTGGAATCATAAACAGGTAGCTTTCTGTGAAACCAGGTTTTATTACTGGAGCTTTCCATTGTATAGAAAAACTACAATCACTATCGACCTTTTGATGTACATTTGGGTTTTTTCTGCTGTTTGTGTTACTAGAATAAAAATTGATGTAAAATGTGTGTTACTTTCTCTTGAGTAACCACCCTATAATGGAATGAATGGATCATACTTAAGTATATGTTTAAAATATTAGGAAACTTATAATTATTTTCCAAGGTAAGTGCTCTCAATAAAATTATGGGAGAGCTGTTATTCTTTCCCATACTTGCTAGCTGTTGATCTTGATGCTAGTTAATTTTAGAAGTAAAATAGTAGGCATATTTACTACCTTATATTTAACTTTTATTTCCATAGTCCATAAAGGCATTGAGCAAGCTTTTTATGGTTATTCACCATCTATATGATTTCTATGGTGAAATATTTGCTAAGATTCTTTCCCTATTTTTAAATTATTTTATTGTTACTTTTAAAGTACATTATATAATGTTCCTATAATGGATATTCTATAATTTCTATAATGGAATGGAATAGGCAGCTTAATGTCAACTCTTTCTATTGTATATTTTATTAATAACTGCACTAGAAAGAAGAAAAAATGTCTCATTTATATTGAGACTTTAGACATCCATGGAAAGAAAGTTTAGAGGAGATATTATTTTTTGAATCCTTGAAGTCATACTGGGAAAATTTTATTCTAACTACTATGTAACTGATCCCAAATTGTCACTCATTGCTTGTTGGTGTCCAATAGTAGTTTTATAGTTCTGACCAGATGAATTTGGCCTTCTTCTGTTCTTGGTTTTTGCTCTCATATTGACAGTGAAGGCTGAGCAAACTGAAATACATGTGAGATTGAGCGTTGTGCTACAAATGACCCTGGATGACTACAGGGTGTTCATCTTACACCATTCCCCCTGCTCCCGGGTCTCCATTTGTATTGTTATGGTCTATTTTATGCATGGCAGACAGAATGGAGTGATTCAAGTGTGATGGGTTGAAGTCATACATTTAGCTGTGTTATTTTTAGACAACATTAAAATTAGGATTGAGGTGACTTTAAAAACAAAATAAGGGACAATCATACAAAGTGGCATTTGAACTGGCTTCCCCTTTTAAAGATTAGCAATGGAAATATACATTAAAATAATGACTACTAGATTTTTTTATTGATTTGGCTGAGTCAAGATCTTAACACATAGCAAAACCTGGCGTTGAAATTACAATGATCCTTCTGTCTCAGTTTATCAAGTGCTACAGGTGTATACCACAAAACTGGCTTTTATTTTATAACTTTCTTAAATTTTTATTCATAGATGTGCCAAGCTATGTAAATAACAAGATATATAGTTCTATTTTATATATATATATATATATATATATATATTTGTATTTTAGAAAAAACAAATCTCCTTATAAATGTTGTGTCATCAACTGCCACTAGAAGAATGTGTTAGGCATACACTTTGTTATTTTTCAAAAGCAACCTGCGATTTTTAAAAATCCAATTAGATTGTAGTTTTTTCCCCTTTTTCTCCTTTATAAAAGGACACTTTTACTCTTATCTAGCACTCATGACATCAGCAATAGCAGGAGGTCTTGGTGAAAGGAAAAAATACAATAATTTCATATCATGACTGTAGTCCAGAGTTAAAAAGTGTATGCACATACAATGAATTATCTATCTCTGCAACAAATGCATGTCTTATTTCTGTATGGAGACCTTAGGCAATTATTAATCTTCAGCAGCAGAAAATCCAAACCTAATCTTTTTATATGACCTCATTATTCCTGTTCATGAATGAAAATGTAATTTCTGTTATGGTTCCTAGAGCAGTCAACTGTTGTATTATTAATTATGGAAGGGCTGCTAATGCCTAGGAATGATATTTTAATAAGGTTTAATCTCTTTTCCACATTCTAGTGTCTTCCATAATTATGTCTGCCTTTCTCCTTGTTTTTATTTTATTTGCAAACAAACCCAGCAGTGCAAACTGTAATTCCAAGTTGGCTGGTGTTTCTGAGGCAGACATCACTCATAATCCAGGCTTTGTAAATTCGTTCAGAGAAAAATAAGAAAGAAATCAAAGGAGGACAACTTTACTTGGAATCCTACCTGCAATCTAAAACCACATTCAGACTCTGTAAGATTTAATCTTCCCTGTGGGCTCAAGGTCCTTTGTGCTTTTGGCAATCACTCTGGAAGACCATGTGGCTGGAGATTGTGTAAGACAAAAACCACAGTTTTTATTTTAAGTTATATTCTAAGGCATAAGATTTTCCAGGAAAGGGATCTGTATGACAGATAGAGGGTGGAATTTGAGTTATTTGTTTGAGCTGTTTGATTAATATGCATTTGATAACACTGCTTTTTTCCTTGTTAAGCCCTGGAATGGAGGTCTTAATTGTTTTCCTTATTCTTTGTAATGGATGAATTCAAGCTATTTAATTCTCTTCTGCCATTCCACAGTGATCTCTTTGTCTCTCTATTAGGACATTGTGTGTGTGTGTGTGTGTGTGTGTGTGTGTGTGTGTGTGTATGCACATGTGTTTACAGATGTAGGCACCACATGCATATGTGTGCAGAGGCCAGAGAAGACTGATGACTAGGGTTTCCATGTTTTATCACTTCTCCCTGTATTTCCTCCAGAGAGAGTCTCTCCCTTAATCTTGCTCTGCCATCTGTCAGCTATGTGAGTTGCTATGCCCTGATTTTCATGTGGATTCTGGAGAGTCTAACTTGGTGCTCTCCAGCCTGACAGGCCTTTAATTTATAATTAAGCAGCAAGCCCTCTTAACTGCTTTGCCATCTCTCCAGACTGAATATATATATATATATATTTTTTTTCAACACGGGGTATTTCTCTGGTAGCCCAGGAAGACCTGGAACAGACTGTGTATCACAGAATGGCCTTGGATTCCCAGTAGTCCTCCCCCTCAGCCTCCTAAGAGCTGTAGACTTTGCTTAGCATGAATTATTGGTATTTTTTGCTGTGTTTATCTGATCAACACATGACTCAGATGTTTTAGTAATACCCGTAGTTTTAGTGGGCTTGGGGTTTCAGCTCATTGAGAATGTTAATTTGTTTTATAAAAACTGATAACAGGAAAAAAGAAGACCCTGAAGAATTTCCATATCAGTTCCATCTGAGATAAACTATAATTCAAGTGCTCGGGCTCTAGTACAAGTGGTAGGCATATGGCTCAATAGGACAAACCTGAAACACAAAAGCACATTCTCTATTTTGTTCTGATGTTGAGAGATGGAAGATCCCAGCACTCAGGAGGGTAAGACAGGTGGATAATGAGGTTGAGGCCAGCCTAGGCTACATTGCAAGACCTGGTGTCTGACACCAAAACTAAAGCCAAACCAGAACAGAACAAAACAAAACTATATTCTACATAAATGTAAGAGCTGAAATTTAGAAAATGCAGCAATTAATTTTAGAGATCATTGATTGTATTTCTCTTCTCCTTGTTGTCATGAGATATCTGATGAAAGGGACTTAAGGGAGGAGGGTTTATTTATTGGCTTGTACTTTGAGGGTATGACAGCAGGAGCATGGAGGTAATGTTATATCTATGGTCAAGAAACAGAGAGGCGAATGCTGTGTTCCAACCACTTTTTCCTTTTTCATTCAGTCTGGGAGCCCAGCCCATTGAATAATACCACCCATATTCAGCCTGAGACTTCACATCCAGTTAAAACTCTCTGGAGCCACTTTCATAGACATGCCAAGAAGTTAATCAAGAGTAACTCACACCAAAATTTACAAACTACAGGGAGGAAATGGGAAGTAATTAAGACATCAAAGTAAGTGTGATATAACCAGTGGTACCAAAAATGAGGAAAAGGAAGCTACATGTGGCGGTAAGCTCAGTGCCATCATGTTAGAAGGAAGGCAGATTCTATGAGGAATAATATTCTCCCAAGACTTGATTGTGCTCTCCTCTGGGATGAAGAATATTTGTCTGCAAATACTAAGTAGTAACTAATACAGGTTTTCAGATTATACGGTCTGCTGTAACCCAACTCTGTCATTGTAGGACATGAGAAGTCAGAGAGAATCCACAGATGAAGGAATGTGGTGGTGTTCAAGTAGAACTTCAAATGCACTTGAATTTGGACTGTGGTTTCAAGCTGCCAACAATATGAGAACAGTGAATCAAGGGACCTGTTAATTATTAGGGACTAGATAGCCAATAGGAGAGGGTGCTGAAATCATAGCTTCTCTATGGACCTCTGTGCTATTCCATACTAAATTAGTGGAGCTGAAGAAGTTAAGGCCCAAATAATTTGGATGAATTTCCTCACTGAGTGACGCTTCCCATGTGGATTCGTACTTTCCCTCATGAGCTCATTAGCTTTGGTGCTGCAGGGACTTTCTCACATTAGACTGACTCATCGCTGGACTTGATGTGGATGTGAGCAAGTTTATCATGGCAGATTGTGTGGGCCGTCTGATCTCTGAAATGTTCTTTCATTAGGACTTTCCACTTAAAATGTCAGCACTTCTGTAAGGCAAAATACACTATTATTCACTACTAAATTTAAGTTACTGAGGTGATAATGAAATCAAGGGAAAAGGCACTGGAGAAAATATCTTCTCTCTGCTTAACACTTATAGAATGTACTAGAAATTAAAGGTATGTGTGTCAGCACCATTAAATGTATATGCATACATATATTTAATAAATATAAATATATGCACATGCATATATATTATACTAATGCATATATATTAGTAATAACTTGGTATTTTAAATTATGTTAATGTACACTGCCAACTGATATAGCCAGAGGTGTTCCCAGGATTGTGTTATTTCCTGATATTAAGAATATTTAAACTATGATTTGAGAAATGGAAGTTAATGTAATTTCATGTGGTTACATCATAAATATTATATTATAAATCATAAATATGTATAATTTATCTCTATCTCAATTATACAAACTATTCTGACTGAATTAGCTAAATATCACAATTCCTGGGTATTATAAAAGTGGCCATTTTCTTTAAAAAATGCACAAAATGCTGTCACAATTTTAACAAGTCCTACTAGATAGAGCGTGATAAATATATTTATACTCATGTATGTGTGAATTTAAGAATTAATGAATGATTGAATTAATACCTTATTCATGATCTTCAGAAGGTTACAAAAGGCCATAATACAGTCTTATTATTTTCTGAAAATCTCACCAGACATGTTAATCGTATTTCCTATATGTGGAAAGAAACAGATAAAACTGCTTACTAGTTAGGAGCAACATTTTGGTAATTGTGATGGAACATTACGGATCAGCGGGAACCCCCAGGCAGCCGTCACCCCATAGCATCTTCTGGATTGAAAGCAGCAGGGGAATACTATTCCACATCATTTCCCAAATCATTTTTCTTCTTGAGAAGAATGACTATCCACTGTGAAGGAAAATTGAAGTCATAGTAAACTAAAATAGGAGGGCATTATGACATGAAATCTTATGGAAATATATGGGCCAAAGAAAGTTTATAATAATGAAAGCATTGTATAAAGTTTTCTGCACACATATGTGTCCTTTGTAGTGGATTTTATAATCAGGATTTTAGGTTGAACACTTTAGACTCAATAAAAGATGTATTTTATATATGTTTGAGTATAAGATAAATTTTTAATAATAGTTTTTGAAATAATATAAAGCAAACCTTTTGCTACATTTTTTAAAGTTTCTCTGATGCTTGATTATTTTAATTCAGTAACAATATAAAAGAAATATTCAGATTCCTTAGAGAATCAAAAAAATCAAAGGGCTTGACTTGCCTCTGGATGGTTCTCATCTGAGCTCTGTGCTATTATTTTGTAAGACACAGAAGCAAGCATGTTCACGAAATGCACCTGATTTGCTGGTGTGCTCTCTCTTTCTGCTATAACCTGCTGAGTACAGAACAAGGGTGAAGAATTGAATGCGTTTAAAGCATGGACCAATATTAGCTGCTGGGAGCAAAAGCCGTGAGTAATAGTTTGCTAGATAAGCAAATGTGCACCTATCATGCACAATGATTCCTGCACCCCAAGCTCATTATGAATGTGCACTATTTTGCACACATAGGCAATGAATAAAATCCAGAAAAAAGGAAGTTTCATTTTGCATACTTATTTTAAGACAAGGGGTGCCTACATTTTTTAAAATAGGTTTCTAATCTAATGCAACGTGGAAGTTTTACAGACAACAAAGTCTCAAAATGAAAAGTAAAATTATGCTTCCAATTTATCTAGAACAAGTACCTGCATTGCTGCCATATATAGCACAATCTTTCTTTAAAGTGATATTTTTTTGGCTTGTGTATGTGTATATGATATGCCTAAATGTGTGCTTGCGTGGTTGTTTGTATGCAGGCACGCCCATGAACATAATGGCCCAAGTTTAGCTTCAACATTTTCCTCAGTTGTTCCCCACCTTATTTTTTAAAACAGGGTGTCTCCTTGAAGATTCAGCTCAACAGTTTGGCTAGAATAGCTGACTAGCCAGTAAACTCTAGGGAATAACCTGTCTCTGCCTCCCCAGGACTGGAATTCCTGGTGACTCACACCATACCTGACATTGTTATGTGAGGCTCTCATGCTAGCAGGGCAAGAGGTTTATCCACTGAACCTCATACAGTGCTATATTTTTTAAAGTTCCTTCCAGAAATTTTATCTGTTTGCTTAAATGTCAGTGTTTAATCAGATGGGATCAAACCTCAAATTTATTCACTGAGAAATCCTTGATGGATAACCATTTAATAAATATAAATAGTATAGAACAGAGCCAGGCCTAAATGGAGGCTTAGAATACATAGCCAATAAATATACTTTCATTGTATATTAATAGACAATTTCTCTGTCAAAGCTCTGCATATAAACTATGAATAATCAAAGACAAAAGAAGCCATGGGACATCTGTTTCACCATGCCTCATTCACAATATAGCTAAAATTTCTTTATATAAGTAATTTTGGTAAAAATCAAAAGGTATTCATCACTGTACTATTAGTGGGAAATAAATTAATAGTAATTAGAAAAACATATGGCAAAGAAATAAGTGACAAGTTATTTCAGAAGTTCCTTGTGAGCTACTTAGAAACTTAAAGATGCTGTCAAAATTTATTTCGAATGATTTAAGATGAAACCTTTAAAAAAGAGGGAGAATATCTGATAAATTATCCTACCAACGCTTGTACATAATCCTGTTATTTCAGGCAAGATCACTGCATGATCAACAACATTAGCTATTCATTAGATGTTCTTGTTGACTCTCATCTGGGCAGATTTAATCTAGTGACAAGAAAAATACTTCAAATCAACTCTGTCTTATGAACTAAGTAAATACAAGAACAAATAAGTAGGAGATAATTCATACATACATGAAGACAGCCCATGTTTAAAGGACAAAGTTTCTTATATTGGCTTGCCATGATACTACCGTAGGTAACGATGCATGTCTATTATATGCTACAATTAACAGCCAATACTGTGTTTTGATGATTGGTACATGGATATGTCAGATAATATAATATAAATAATTTCTACTCAATTAAATATTATTACATTTGTTAACCATTTCCAGTAGTGTTTTTCTGTGACTGGAACTCATTTTTCTTGTTAATTTTTTGCCTTAACTGTATTTATTGTTTGTAGGGAAATATATGATTGAATTTTACTCTTAAAAATTGTGATAGTTGGAATATATGGCCTCACAGACTCAGATGGTTATTAAGCTTGTAACTTGGGTCTCCAGAATCCTGGGGGGAGGATGTGTCACTGGGGGATGGATCCTGGGTTCCAGTCCAAAGGTATATATAGAGAGCCCTTTGAACTCTGGTGAATGTGAGCTTACTGCTTTTTGGTGTTTGATGGCTGTTTGATGGTATCTCTGTTTGGATCTGTGAAAGGGAGCCAGCTTCTTGCCATTGGTACACATTCCCCTGGATCTATAAACCTGAAATAAATCCCTTCCTCCCATAAACTGGTTGGATGCTCATCCAAGCATTGTGAAGCTGTCTACTATAGTACTCTAAAAAGGATGTAGATTTACTTGATATTTTCACAAGAGTTTTCAAGCCAAAACATGCATTTATACTGGAAATAGTGGATATTATTTTCTAAGTGTTGTCAAATTCCTTTTTTTAAAAAAAAATTTCTGGGCTGGAGAGATGGCTCAGCAGTTAAGGCACTTGCCTCTAGTGCCTAAGGCCATGGGTTCAATTCCCCAGGTCCCACATAAGCCACACCCACAAGGTGGTGGCCCTGGTGTACTCTCTCTCTCTCTCTCTCTCTCTCTCTCTCTCTCTCTCTCTCTCTCTCTCTGCTTGAAAATAAATAAAATAAAATAAATATTTTAAAAAAAAATTTCTGAGGCACAGTCTCACTCTAGCCCAGACTCACCTGGAACTCACTCTGTAGTTCCAGGCTGGCCTAGAACTCACAGTAATTCCTATACCTCTGCCTTGAGTGCTGAGATTAAGGTGTGCCTCACCATGACCAGCAGAAACAGTGCTTTTTAAAAATATTTATTTATTCATTTTCAAGCAGAGAGATACAGAGAGAGAGAGAGAGAGAGAGAGAGAGAGAGAGAGCGCACCAGGGCCACCACCTTGTGGGTCTGGCTTATGGGCTTATGTGGGTCCTGGGGAACTGAACACCCAGGGCCTTAGGCACTGGAGGTAAGTGCCTTAACCGCTGAGCCATATCTCCAGCCCAGTTCTTTTTTAAAAAATCCATTTCCCCTTTATATTAAATATTTTAAGGATGAAGAAGTGGCTAAGCAGTTAAAGTGCTTGTTTGCAAAGCCTGATGGCCTGGGTTCTATTGTGAAGTAAAGCCAGATGCCCAAAGTGGCTCTTGTGTCTAGAGTTTCTTTTCAGTTGCATTTGGCATTGGTGTGGCCATACTTTCTCTCTCTCTCTCTCTCTCTCTCTCTCTCTCTCTCTTTCTCTCTCTCTCTCTCTCTCTCTCCTCTCTCTTTCTATCTTTCTCTTTCTCCCTCCATCCACATGCACTTGTTCCTATGAAATAGAAAAATGATCTTTACAGGCTTTATGTTTTTCCTGCTTTTCATTAGCATGTTATTAAACTTTTACATCTGGAAAGATTAGACATTGCCAAAGAAGACTTTGGTTTCTCACTTGCATACAGCAGTATTGAAGAACCAATACACCAAAAGGCCACATGGAGTGAATGACTGAAATATACACCTTGAGTTGATTAGTATACTCCAATGTTTGCTCAACAATGAAATAATCTAATAGTACATTTCACAGTCTAGGTCCCCATCACTAAATGACCCATTACTACATTTTATATCAAGTCTCATGGTATGTGTGTATGTAAAATGATTGACTCTTCAGTGAGACAGAATTCCCATTAATTTGGTTATGCTGTATTCTTGACTCTCTTTTGAATATTATTTCATCACTTTATTATAGGGCTACAAAAACTGAAAGTAATCAGTCAATCAACAGGAATTTTACTGTGTTCTATGAACTTAGTCATTTTGCAGCTTTTTTTTCTTTTGAAAATTTTCTATGCGGATTGTCCATGTAGCAAGTGTGTGTTTTAATTTTAATATAATTACTTATGTTTTTGGCATTGTGCGGACAATATAGGTTACATTTAGGAAAATTGAGGAAGAAAGGAAACAGAATAAAAGTGGGGAATCATAGAATTAAAATGAACTGGGAGGAAGAAAGCTATTTGTGTGAAAGGAGATTTTTACATTTGATGAACAGTAAAATAAAATATATATTTTCTTTTGTTCCAAGTTCTTGTCACAGATCACTTCATATGTTGATATTTTCTGAGTTATAAGAAATATTTTTTGCTATCCATAATGAAATTCTTTAAACCATATGTAAATTTATGCTAATAGCTAGCTTTGACAGGTTACACAGCTGTGATGGTTAATTTGATCTTTCCCTTGATTAGATTAATAAACACCTAGGGAATTAATGAGTGCAAATTTGGGTGTGTCTATATTTCTAGAGAAGTTTACCTGAGCAAAAAATGTCCTATCCTAAATAGGACATCCTCTGGCCTGTAGTCCCAGACTGAATTAAAATGGGAAAAAGAGAATGCTGAGGACCAACACCCATATCTCTCTGCTTCTTGACTTTGGCTGCAATGCGACTAGCTACCACATTCCCACACTACCATGCCATCCCTGCTATGGATGGATTGTCTCCACTCTGAAAGTAAGCTAAAAGAAGCCCTTCCTTCCTTAAACTGTTCCTTTTGGGTGCTGGTCAGAGGGGTGCATGGTCAGTCTAAAGACCAAGCCATAACTGAAGGATCAGTACTTTTAGTTGCTGCTCCTCCTGCTTCCTCCCTGCTGACCTACAGGAAGCTGGAAACAGACATGAGTGATTGAGTTCAGTGATTCAACCAATCCTGCCTGCTTCAGGAAGCCTCCATAGAACCCTGAACCACAGAGCTCTGGGAGCTTCCGATTAGTGAACTCATCAAAGTCCAGAGCACAGGAGCCTCACTCCATGCCCTGTACCTTCCAATCTCTATCTCTTCCATTTGTCTGTACTTGAAATTCAATATTTTAATAAACCAGTGAGCATATATAGATAGATAGATAGATAGACAGATAGATAGAGTTTATGTCAATTTTCTGAGAGGCCTAGTGAATTAAGATATCCAGGAGTATTTATTAGCTGGTTTTTCATCACTGTGACAAAACAACTGAGATAATTCATTTTCATCAGGAAAGGTTTAATTTGGTTCACAGTTTTGAAGGTTTCAGTTCATAGTTAGGATAATTTGGTCCCATCTGTAAATGACAATGGCATCCAGGAAGCACAGAAAAAGACTGAAGGGACCAGGCTCCTGAAATATCTGCTCCTGATAACTTCTTGTCACAAGTACCATTTTCTAATGATTCCACAATCTCCTTATTGGAACTCAGACTGGGGACCAAGCCTTTGAGAAATCCTGAGGCGCCTGAACAATGCAGTGAAGTACACAGAAATATGAGTATCCTGGGACACCTCATCTCTACTTGACATATGACATGGATGCATTTCTGTGAAACTGAGCACTTAATGTGAGAAATCTGATGGGATTTCTGGGTCGTTAGTGTCAGAGTTGAATTATTGTTCACTCAGCTTGTGTGAAAGAATTGGACAGTTGTTATTAGAAAACATTGTATTTTGTGGAAATGAGAACATCTTTTGATAGCCCTAAGGAATTAAATGTTGTTTTTCAATACAGAGCATAAAATAAGCATCTAAACAAATAAAAAATTTAAGATCAAATAAATAAGGGCATAGGTATGTTGGAGAAAACATTGGATTTAAGGATGCAGTTCAGAGGTATATGATATAGAAGCTAAAGATATAGAAGAGATAGTGACAACTCTTTCCTATACTTTGAGTCAAAATTGAATACATCAAGTGAAGGGTTTCCTCTAGAGTCAGTTTCCCTTGTTAGGGAAAATAGGAAATGACCTAACTGGATGTGGGAATGATCGGGAAGAGTCCTGGAAGAAATTGTTTAAATAAAGTGGTCTGAGACCTTTTATCCATGTAATACATAATTCCTTATCACTAGCCATTATGGATAAATATGGTGTGACAGAATCTGACAGGTCATGCCAGGGAGAGGCATAAAGAGACAGTTAATGTACAATTATGCTCTCAGCCTTCTGCATAATATATGCTGGCAATGAATTCTGATGGACCTTTTTTGTAAGAATACTTATGAAATTTCAAGAATATCATATGTTAGGTTTTGGGAGATGATACTCCTGTAATAAGGTGCTGTGACTTTCTGAACATTTTAAGCTAAAGGGATTTTGAAAGGTCTCAGAAGCACTTCCAGGAGCAAAGACTCTCTGCCCTAATGTCATCTCTTACCATTCTTTCTCCTTGGAGCAGTTGTAGAAATCAGGATTCCTCTTCTCCAAGGTAATTTATAAAGGCTAGAAATGTTTTTCTAACCTTTCTGTGAAGGAGCTGGCAGAAATCCTGACTCATAGATATAACGTGTTTTGTCTAGAAGAATATATATATATATATATATATACATATATATGTATATATATTTTTTTTCCTGTGTGTGTATGTGTTCTGAACCTGGGATAAAGAGAGAGGAGGAACGGATCTTCAGGGAAAATGGAGGGAAGGAGGAAAAAGAGAAAAGAGAGCAGTGAAATAGTGTTATAACAGCCTAAGTGAGACTGTTTGGGGGAGCTATAGGGTAAGGAGGAGGGAATAGAGAGATGGGGAAGGGGGCAGAGGAGGGGTCTGAATAAGAACACAGTAAAATTATGAATAAAAATGTCATCACGAAACCCATTACTTTGTATGATGTTATCTTAAGAAAAGTAAGAATTTAAAAGAACACACACACATACACAATTAATTCACTGATCTACTTTGTTTGCAAGTTTATCATAAAACTTCCACTCCCAGTGGTTTTTACCTTATACCCAAGTAAGAAATACTACAGAGACCAAGAAATATCTAGACAGAAAGTCTTTTAGGTTTCCCATTGAGTTCATTTTATTACATGGCTTTCATTTGTTTCATGATATAGAAACTCCTGAAAAAAGTCTGTCTGGGTGTCTATGGGTCTGAATGAACCTTAATAACATAAAACTTAGATTAAATAAATGCATTATGCTTTCCTCTTACTAACCTATCCATTGTTATATGAGTGTCAGCTGTGACCCTTATGAGAGGGTGACCCAAACTATCACACCTTTCTGTCCCTGAAGAAACATCATTCTTTAAATAATTATGAGTCTCTATGACAATGTCCTTAAAGCAGCAATGCATGGATTTTGTACACAGATCACACACATTTCAAACACTTCATAATCTTCTCTCAGGTTTCTTTAAAATACTTTGGAAATCTGAGCTTCTGATAAACTGCACTGCATTAATGTTAATTCATATCAAATGTTCTTGTTCATCTTCCTATTTTAAAAGGAAACACATTAGTAAGTAGTAAGATGAAATTTAATGTCAAACATATGGTTGATATTTAAGAACATGATATGAATTTGTCATACACAAAGTTTTGTTTTGTTTTGAGTTTTCAAGGTAGGGTCTTGCTCTAGTCCAGGCTGACCTGGAATTCACTCTGTAGTCTCAGGGTGGCCTTGAACTCATGGTGATCCTCCTACCTCTGCTTCCCAAGTGCTGGGATTAAAGGCGTGTGCCACCATGCCCGGCTAGTCATACACAAAGTTTTAAAGTTGTTAGTTTATCTTAATAAAGACAATGTAAAATATAATTCCATCTAGAAATAGTATGATAATAATATAATTCATAAATTTATAAAATATGATTAATTTTCTAATTGAGTTTGTTATTACTCAACCAAGTAATCATCAAATATGTTTCTAACATAGGACAGTTAGTAAGTAGGATATAAATGAGAATAACATATTGCACCAATCATAGCTTTCATATGATATTCAGATTTTTTCATAACAAATTACTTACTATGGGATCAAAAAGATACAGAAATTCTCTTCAAGTGTATTAACAATATTTCAGGTATGGTATTTCTTCTAAACTAATGTTCATCTGAGCACAAAATTCCATCCCAGGGTTTCAGCTTGGCATTTACCTTGTATCATTAATCTTTTATCAGTGTGATTCCCTTCACATAGCAGTTAAACATATTCAAGTATATGCCATCAAATACTAAAACAGAAGAATATATAAAGCTCTTCAGAATACAGTTTAATATGATGCTATATTGACTTAAAATCATTCAATAATCATTTTCCCTCTGGATCAAGTTCAGAGTGTCTTGGCTAATGTTAAAATCAGTTTGGGCTGCTATAAACAGTGGCTTATAAACACCTTGAATTTATTTCTCATAGTTCTGAAGATTAGTAGGTCAAGGTGCTGTTAGATTCAATATACGATGTTGCTGTTACCTTCGAGTTGCTGGACAAACATCAGACCAAAATCAGCTTATTGGGGGAAAGAGTTTATTTCAGGCTTACATAATTCCAGGGAAACGCCATCAATGGTGGAAGACGCTGGCTCCCTTCCATAGATACATAGCAGAGAGACACCGCTAAAAACCAATAGCAAGAGCTCAAACTGCTCTGATCACACCTCAGAGCTATACCTAACGTACACTCCCAGGGACACAAGCTCCAGAGAAGGCTGTTGGAGAAGAAAATGATGAGTTTATTCAAAACTATAAAACTATCTCAGGCTATGGAGGAAATGCATTTGCGTTCATACCACCACATATGAGAAAGACCATTTTATAAAAAAAGTATTTTATTTATTTATTTGAGAGAGAGGAAGAGAAAGGAAGAGAGAGAGAGAGAGAGAGAGAGAGAGAGAGAGAGAGAGAGAGAGAGAGAGAGAGAGAGAGAGAGAGAGAGAGAATAGACACACCAAGGCCTTCAGCCACTGAAAACGAACTCCAGACATATGGGCCACCCTGTGCATCTGGCTTTATGTGGTACTCAGGTCCTTCTGCTTAACCACTGAACCATCTCTCCAGCCCAGAAAGAACTTTTTGAAGTTTTCAAGTTATGGACTAGCCACTCACTACATGGCAGAAATGGAGTTCTCTCTAGCCTCTCCTTCTAAAGTTACTGAGTTTATCATGAGACCTCCACCCACAGACAATGTCCTCACAGAGTTTCAATGTAAACATAACTGTTCAATCATTTGATCCTTTGCACTTGGCATAACATTCAGTGCAGTTCCAGCTTGCCTGTCTTATTTTTCAACTTCTACTTGTGTTTCCTCCATTCTGCATAACATTCAGCCTCCCATTGTAATATGCGTTCTCTTTGATTTTCGTTACTTTCATTTTTCTTTTACAATTATTTTTAGTTTTTTTTTCAATCTGCACTAGAATGGAGGGTTTAGCACATGCTAGAAAAGCACTGTATCATTGTGTGAACACCCCAGCACTTGTGTGATTTTGCTAATTTTATCTGGTGTCTAGAATGGTCTACTAGAAAATTTATCCTGGTTAAAATTTAACATATACCTGACATCTCAGCTTAGCATTCACTGTTTGATTTCCTTCTCTGGATCCTCAAAGACACCTGGAGGTCAGTCCACATGTCAGCTCAAGACAATGAATGGAACATCACCAGAAGGGCACACGTCATCACCACAGTGATTAAGTTTACTCTTGACATTCCTTTTCAGCCATTTTCTATTTCTGCCTATTTTTCCCATCTGGATAGATTTATACAAATTTTCAAGTTGAAAAGAATTCCTAGTGGCAATTGGCAACAAACCTAACCATATGTTGGAGTAGAATTAATACCTGAAATGTATTCCTTCTAAACATTTAGAAAAATAGGATAATGCTTCCCTGAATAAAAATAGCATGTAGAAATTTCCAAAATTTTATAGCTTAAACTTTCAGTTACTTTTTAAAAACTTAGACATTTTTAATCTTTTCATTAGTTTTCTTGATTTTTCTCACTTTTCACAGAAATCAGAAAGATATGATTACATACACACATATGCTATGTGTTATATGTCTATTTTTGAATTTAGTTTAATTTATGTTTATTTAACTGCATTTGCTACCAAACCAATTTGGACAAAGATAAAATATTTCTGCTAGTGTCTTAGACTCCAGTACAGTAGGGTATATCAAGTGTTTTATATGAAATATTAATTTTATGTAATAAAGAATACAACAAGGAAGGTATAAAATAACTGAAGCTGTTTTGGTATCACTTTATTTAGCTTCACATTAAGGGAAGAAATAGATCATTTAAGGCTTACTATAAGAAGATAATGTCTTTCATTCAGACTATATATATTTACAAGGTAATATACTTATCTTCATAAAGATCTAATACTTATTATAGTTGAATTAAACCATTCTGTTTGTGTATGGTGGTTCTCTACGTTTGTGGGTATGAAATTAAAACAAATCAGTGTAATATTAAATTTTTGTGTACTTTGAAATTTTATAATCTTATCATATTGAAAAACTTGGAATATGGATAAAGAAAATCAAACTGGGCACTGGAGGTTTAAATCAAATCCTATTAGTTATCCTATTAGTACTGATTTGCTAAATTAGTGACATTGACAAAAAATAACAGCAGTGGAAAAGAGATAAATCTCAATCATTCACATTGGAAAGTGTTATTGATCAACACCTAATATTTTCATATAACTTTTGCTTTAAACTTTGAAAAGTAAAAATTTTCAGATAACAATGAAATGGATTAAACAGGATATAAAGAATTATTACCACAATATCTTCTACAATCTCTGTTTTATGAAATGGGCCAATGATGTTGGTTAAGAAGAGTTGACATCTTTATATCTGAAAAAAAATTTAGTCTTCTGAAATGAATTGTATGTAATTTAAATATTTATCTATGCAAACTTTAGCAGCCAGGTAGATAACATTTCATTTTATGTTGATAATTTCATAATGTATATAATGTATTTATCTTATTCCGCCCCATTAATAATGAAGTTTTTAGTCTGTAAGATTTCTAACAATTCAGAAAATATCTAAAGATAATCCCATAGACATGAGAAATGAGTTCTTGAAGAATTTAACTTTTAACATAGTTTCATGGAACGTATTATAATAATCTTGTAACCTGGTGTATTAGTCAGCTTCACAATTATACTCAGTTTAAGAAAGAAAAAGTTTATTTTTGGCTTCATTTTTAGTGGGGAAGTTCATCAGGTCAGGAAAGGCATGGGATGGGAACTTGAGGACACTGGTCACACTCAGCACAGGGAGGAAGCAGAGTCATGAATTCTGCAGCTCAGCACCTCTCTCCTTTTTATACAGTCCACTACCTGAGCCACTGGAATTGTGCAGCCCACAATGAAATTGGGTCTTCACACCTCAATTAACTTAATCAAGAGAATCCCTCATGCATGTGTTCAGAGGCTACCCTAACCTACATCACCCATCAAAGGCGATTCTAGGTCCTGACACTTTGCAGTTACTATAAACCAGCACCAGGTTACAAGATTGTAATAATATGGTCCATGAAACTATGTTAAAAGTTAAGTTCTTCAAGAACTGAATTATTTCTCTCATCTATGGGATTATCTTTAGATATTTTCTTAATCATCATTAGAGACTACAAACTTCATTATTAATGGGGCGGAATAAGATGATGACAGTAGCCCGTGGCAGTCCTGCACATGGGTTGTTTTTGACTTCATCATGCACCCTGATATTCCTGCTTTTTGCTTATGGGAACTGTTATGACTAGGTGGAGCATTTCATAGCTCTTGATAAGCCTTAGGGAAAGTCAGAAGGCTTTGTTGCATAAGTTTTAGTATATTGTTCGGAATAAAATCTTATTAAATTCAATAACCACATAAGTGTGCCCTCCAATCATCTACCTATCCGTCATTTATCTACCTGTGTCTATCATCATTAAATTATCATTATATATCCCCATGCCTCTACCAGTCTTTAATTTTATGAATGTTAATAAACCAGATTTTATTATGTAGAATATTCACATTAACTCTGCAGTATCAATCCTTATATGAAGAATGGTTTGAGATAAAAAATCCTTTGATTATATGATTGAATATTTAAAAAAGTGCCAAACCTGTTTCTTATGAATTTTAATAACAAATGTATGCACATTACAGTTGAATTACTACAATTATAATTAAAGCAATTGGAGCCTCACAATGAGATTTTGTTATGGTGTGAACCACAAGGTTATAAAATGCAAAGCGATTCCTAGTAAACAATGTTGATTAAATAGATTGCTCTAGCTGATTAGTTTATACAAAATGGTGTCTTATGATTTTGTTGTCACTTAGCAATGATATAAAATATTTCTCCATATGTTTTCAATTGAACAATGTGATACCATGACAAGGCTTTAATTAACTTAAGACTTGATGACTTCATCTAATGCTTACCACAGCTCACACATTAATGCAGTTGCTTATCTGCTGACGCTTGCTAACTTGGAACTTTGTAGATACGTTGACAGAAGGAAATTAAAAATAAATTTTCAAAAGGTTAGTTAATTACAGATAATAAATTTTGTTATGCAAATATGGAAATA
>PVHP010017977.1:0-33766 GCA_004024765.1 Zapus hudsonius | reverse complement strand
TAATTTGGAGAGCTCGAAGTCCCTCTGCTCTCTTATAAATATATATAGTCTCAGACCCTTGCTGGTCAGCAGCTTAGAAGGTAACCAATCATTTTTGAAGTGTTGTACACATGATCTTTCAAACAGCGTCTCTTCTGTAGGCCACCTTTCATTCTTGTCCAAGTTTCAAATCACCTTATCCTATTACCTTTCTATTGAAGCCATTTCACAAAATGATACATATAGATCAATATAATGTGTCTTTCTTTTTCTTTTGAACAAATTGTATTGTATGGATCTCAACTATTCCAGAAAGGTTCATGTGTTACAAAGATGGGTTGCAAGCCTAGGATGGTATTGGGAGGTCATGGAGCCTTTAGGAGGTGGGGGGGTTGGAAGTTACTGGAAGGGAGTTATGTCATTGTGGGTATGGCCTTGAGGAGATATGGCATCTACCCCTTTCTTTTTTGCTATCTTGCTTCCTGGCAGGCACAAGGTGAGCAACCTTTCTGGCAATGTTTCTAGCAAAATGCACTGTGCTGCCATGGGCTCAAAGTGAGGCAAGGGACCATGGACTGAATCCTGAGAAACTCTGAGAAAAACAAAACTTTTCTCCTTTGAGCTGATTATCACAAGTGATGGAAAGCTGAGGCAGGTTGGTACTAACAAACTTGTAGTATTCACTCAGTGGAATAGAATTGCATTGTTAGTCATTCTGTTTCATTTTCTAAATAATTTCTAAGTTCCTACTATGTACCAGAAATTTTGATGCTCTAATTTGGCTAAAAAATAAAAAGGAAACTTTTCTCTCACTGTGATGGGATACATCATTTTTTAACTTAACAGGACCTAGAATCACCCCCTCAGGATTAATTAGGTTAGGTTAGACTGTGGACATGCCTATGGTGGATTATCTTGATTAGGTTAATTGAGTTAGGGAGACCCACCTTAACTCCACAGAAGCACCACCCCGGGGCTGAGGCTGGCCTCAACTGTATAGCAAGGAGAGAGCTGGCTGAGTAGCAGCATTCATTATTCTCTTCTTCCTCACTGTTGGACTTCAGGTGACCAGCTGCACATGGCCTGTCATCAAGCATCTCCTTCCATGATGGATGGTAACCTGGAACTATTTACTGAAATAAATTTTTCTACCCATAAACTTATTTTGGAAAGGCCTTTTTTTTTTGTCTTAGCAATAACAAGGTAAATGATACACACAAGATACATTTATATTTCAGAAACAGAATATAAACAAATGAACAGGTATAAAGCTTAGTTAGTGTTTATTGTAATGAGCAGAAGAATGAAGGAAAGATGATAGGAACATAACAGAGGTATAACCAAGGTCACAATCCTAAAAGGCCTTCTTATTTTTCTTAGCAAATTGAGTCAAACCTGCAAAGCAAAGAAAACAGGTGAACCAACTTAAGAGCAAAGACAACAATGAAACAGAGCTTTAAAGACTAGAAATTGAAAGCTATTGGCTTAGAGAAGCATATATACAAATTTGGGGTGGGGAGCAATGTGACAGAACTATGACAGATGAAATGGATATTATCTGGGTAACAAGGGTAATATTTCCTAAAAGGTTTGTCTTAGGTGTTCCCTTGTTCAAGAAAGAAGGCACAGATAAACAAATGGGAATTCTAGAATGAACCATATAGCATGAGATTGGAATCACTGTTCATAGCTACTAATTAAAATATGCATACAAATAGATCAACATAAATATACGGAGAGATGTGAATATATATGTATAAAAGTTAATATATGTATTACATATAATATTTGGAAAGGTCTTAATGCAATGACTAGTCTGATCATAAGCATATCTAACACTTACAAAAGAGGTGCTATAAAGAATGAAAAGCCAAAGAAGTGCTTTGGAATGCTCTCTTCCAGATAGAGTGGGGTGGTTGCATTCATGACAAGACAGTGGTACCTGTACAAAATGTCATGACATGACAAGGTTTCGTGCACTAGATGTGAACACTACTAGGCCCATCAACATGTTGTTATGGATGATGGAGAAAGACAAAAAAAATGACATCAAAATAAAACAGGGAATAGTTGGAAAGAGAAAGAGTTTCAGTGGAGAGGTGATGAGGGAGGACAAAAATTTAATGGGAGATAATTATATTAAAATGCACTACACACACACATATAGTCAGCCACATGCTGCTGTCATAAACCAGGCATAGTTATGGAAAGAAAGGATTTATTGAAGCTACAGACCCAGGGGAAGTTCCATAATGGTGAAAGTGGTTGGCCCCCCTTTCACAGTTCCATCACCAGCACCACACACACACACACACACACACACACACACACACACACACACACACACCAGCAAACAGACTGGTGGGAGAAGAGATTAACTTCCCCTTAAGGGCAGGGTTTTACAACCCTTTCCCAGACTTGTTGACTTCCTGAGTCTTGAATTTCCTTCCTGAACTGCCCTCCAAGGAAAGGATATTTGTTTCTAGCTAACATGACTTCCTGAATCACCTGAACCTCCTTTCTCTCTTCAATTTGGAGGAATTCTGCTATATAACACTCAAGATTACTAACAGGTCAAGTTGACAACAAAAGTTAACCATCACAATGAAATTATCAATTAAGGGTTTAAAAAATTGGTGAATTTTTACTTTTGGATCATAGTTCTCTAGTTTCTTTATCTTTTTATTTTTTAATTTTTATATGCAGGGAGAGAGTGTTATGAATGGGTGTGTCAGGGCATCTTGCTACTACAAAAGAAAATATAGACACATGCACCATTTTGTACATGTGGCTTTGCATATGTACTGGGGAATCAAACCCAGACCAGTAGGAATTATAACCAAGCACCTTTAACTGCTGATCTACCAAGCACAGTTCTCTAATGTTTTTAAACAACAAAATAATTTCATATTAGTAATTAAAGTTCAGAATGGCATATAACAGAGAAATTTTCAAACTTAAAAAAAAATAAGCCAATGTGTAAAAGTTTAGGTTTGAACTCTTTGAGAAGCCAAAGACAAGGTTAAACATGGCAAAATTTTATTAGAGAAACCATAGGTGAGAGAAGTCTGGAAAAGCCTGAAGCACTAAAAATGTAAGAAGAATTGATCAGAAGCATCCTAACTGGCAGAATGGTTTTAAAGCAGGGCTGACCCACCATTAGTCATCACAGAAGCCCTTATCTCTCAAGTATGGATAGCCTGTGTCACTGCTATTTCTGGACATGAATGGAATCAGCCCCTTATAAGCCTAGACCTGATACAAAAGTTACAGTTGATTTCAGAGCTCAGCATTTGTGAGCATTGATCAGTTTTACACCCCGTAGTTGGAGATCTGTGAGCATCGTTTTAGAGTCAACTGGGAGGGCAGCTGGGCACATGGTGTTCTGAGGATGAACTTTGGTTATAACATAACAGTATTGTGAGCCAGTGGTTCTGTTATAATATGTATACCCAAGCAGTATTCAGTCATAATATGGGCACAAAAGCTACATCTTCAAAAGGACAGGTTCAGCTAAAGTTAGGGGTGAAATGCCAGCAGTGGCCGTTTTGTAAATAGGGATGCCTCTGGCCAAGGTCAGTGCTGGGGAAGGATAGAAGCCATATGGCATGATCAAAGTTTCACTATGTGAATGTAGCAGATAATGTTAGAAAAACAATGTCAGCTTATTCTTGAAACACTGCTGTTGTAGTCAGCCTCACCTGCTGGGATGAATCTCCAAACCAGACACTGTTTTGGGAGGAAAGTATTTATTTAAGTAACAGACCCAGGGGGAAGTTCCATAATGGTGAAAGAGGCTGGCCCCCTTTCACAGTTCCAAGCAGAGAAAGAAACCCATCACCAGCAACTCCATAAGCAAGCAAGCACACTCAGTCTTGCAAAATTCAGGAATTGAACTCAGGATTGAACTCAGATTACTCTTGGTTTATGTATAGTTGGAATTCCAGACCGAACCCAGACACACCTTTGGGCTAGACCTTAGGATCTGGCCAAGGTGACACACCCTCCAGCCAGGCACCTGAAGAAAAACTTTAATTAACTCTTGAATCTATTGGGAGACACCACTTCAAACTACCACAGACCCCCATTCCATTGTAAGAGCTTGACTCCCATACTCCAGTCACACCTCAACTCTTAAAACTACTATGTCAGGGGTTAGGTTCCAACATGGAGACTGGAGGGACTGGCTGGCATTTGGAAAATAGCAGTGAGATTTAAAAAATATGTTTTTTTTATTTCTTCAAGAGAGAGAGAATGAATGAGGACCTTTTGCCACTGCACACAAACTCCAGGCACATGTACTACTTTGTGCATCGGGCTTTACCTGGTTAGTGGGAAATTGAACCCAGGCCATCAGGCTTTGCAAACAGGCACCTTTAACTACTGAACAATCCCCTCAACCTGACATTTGAAAAAAAATGTGATTAGTTAATTAATTAATTAATTAATATATTTAAGAGGGAGAGAATGGGTGTATGGGTGTGTCAGGGCCTCTTGCCAGGCAGCCATGAATGAACTCTGTACTCAAGCTCCCTGTTGTGAATCTAATAGAATTTGCAGGGGTCCTGAAAGGGTTACATGCAAATCTGATGTGTGAGCATCTGCTTTGCATAGATACCAGCAAGCACATCTCTATGAGGTGTGAAAATGCTTGCAACCTGTTTCTGGAACTTTGGGGCTCTCGGTTAACCCTGACTAAAGAAGTCCCTTTTTCATACACAAGGACAGCAATAAACTCACTCTCCACAGAAGACTTGAGTAACTTTTGGACCGCATTGTGGCCCTTAATAGAAGTCTTTCTCTAACTTAGTTTTGCCATTCCAGTTTAAAATATACTTGCTCTTACACTTATCCCAACCTTTTTTCATTGACTCTTCATTTTAGTGGATAAAAATAAGTCCACATCCTGGTACATAGCTGTGAATAAAGAGAAACTTCTGGAAGTCTCCAGGTAGAGGAAGAGGGTGCTATCAAATAACAAGGGGCCTAAATGATTTTCTCTATAACCAATTGGAAGTCTAAAAATTATGAAAAAAGGTTGTATAGTTGCTGAGGAAAATGGTTTTAAATTGAGAATTTGAAAATCAATACAACTCAATCAATGAAAATAGGTTAGTAACATGGGAGCAAAGAATTATTGTACCCTCACTAAGATAAGGGACTAAAACAAGAAAGAGGGAAACATACAATGGATTCATTCTGGAAGGACCTACAAGGATCTTCACCGTGAGGGAAAATGATTGCTGACCAGCAGATCATACCAGACCCTGGGCACCAATGGACCAAGAGTGGAGATATTGAGGGCTGGAGAGATGGTTTAGAGGTTAAGGCACTTGCCTCCAGAGCTAAGGCCCCGGGTTCAATTCCCCAGGACCCACATAAGCCAGACCCACAGAGTGGAGATATTGAAAGGTGAGGAGATCTTTTCACAAAATGAAAATCAATAGGATGAATCATAACCCAATCACTTAGGTGATTTAGACAATTATCAAAGGACTTGGGATCAAATTGGGGTCAGAGAAAAATAAGAACATAAGCAAATAAAAATTATGAATCCAAGCTGGACATGCTGGACCACACCTTTAATCCCAGCACTCAGAGGCAGAGGCAGGATGATCGCTGTGAGTGTGAGGACAGCCTGGGTTAGAGCAAGACCCTACCTTGAAAAACCAAATATATATGAACCTAGAGGAAATTCACCTGTGATTAGCTTTTGTATACTTATCATAATGTAAATATGAAATATCCATCTAGGGCTGTGAAGATGGCTAAGTGGTTAAAGGCACTTGCTTGCAAAGCCTGCTGGCCCAGGTTCGTTTCATTAGTATCCACATAAACCAGACTCAAAAAGTGTTGCATGCGTTCGCTGTGGCAGGAGACTTGGGTATATCGCCCCTCACCCTTGCTCTACAAATACATATTATAAAATATTTTAGAGTTATCAATCTAATCAAGTAAGTTTGGTGGGGAAGAGAATGTGTCTGTGAGACTGAGGGACTCACAGTTCAATGGCTAGTCTCCAAAAGCTGCAACCAAAATTCCAAGAATTGGGAATAAAGTCATGCATTTGGGAATCATCTGTCTCTTCAAAATATATTATTTACTTAGAAGTTAAAAATGATCAAAAGCGGGCTGGAGAGATGGCTCAGCGGTTAGGGCACTTGCCTCCAGTGCCTGGGGTCCCGGGTTCGGTTCCCCAGTACCCACATGTGCCGGGCCCACAAGGTGGTGGCCCTGGTGTGCTCTCTCTCTCTCTCTCTCTCTCTCTCTCTCTCTCTCTCTCTCTCTCTCTCTCTCTCTCTCTCTCTCTCTCTCTCTCTGTATTTCTCTGATTGGAAATGAATAAATGAAATATTTAAAAAAAAATGATCAAAAGCAAAACTTTCACTCAACTGATGTGGGTTTACAGCCTAGCAAGGGAAACAGGATAGAAGCTCGGCCATAGCAGGCAGGAGGCCCCACTTGATAATAATTGAAGGACTCCCTCCCTCCCTTCCTCTTTCATTCCTTCCTTCCTCAATGGATAGTGAATGGTTAGAAAGATTTTCCTAAGTAAATAATACTCAAGTTGAAATCAGAACAAAAAAATAATACATGAACTAGCTGCAGATGTGCTTGAGAAGGTTTTTCATGCTAAAGAAAATGACCAATTAAAACAACATGAGGCAGGATGATAATAAAGTTTCATAGAAACCGAGGAAAGATGAGTATAGTGAATGAGATGGAGAGTTTGAGAAGAACAAGAAAAGATTAAATCACACCTGGATTAATAAAACTATTGAGTTAACAGTTTCTACAGTGCAAATGAGCAGAACCATGTGGAGAACGGACTGGGAACAGACAAGACTAGAAACAGAGACAATTTAGCATGTAGTTTAGGCTACAGATGATGTAACAATAGATATGGTGAGAAGTGTTTAAGCACAAAATACATTGGTGACAGAATACAAAGTTAGGTCATGAATCTACCATGATAGCTAATGGACAAACAAACATTCAGGATAATTCTCAGATTACTGATTGGGAAACCTGGGAAGTGAAGGCATCATTTAGGAAATACTAGAGAAGGAGCAGGTAGTTCTGTGGAAGCAGGTGCAGTCTTTCAGATGCCATTATATATTCAAAGATGGCTATTATCTCACAACTAGATTTGTAAATCTCAAGTTCTTACACACATATGTCAGGGAGCCACACATATACACAGATGTCAGTGCTGCTGGGGAGTAAAGTTAAGAAAACAGAAATGTGTCCCTTTCATTTTGTAGTTGAAGGGCATTAGTGTCCTTGAAAAAAATAGTTACAGTAGAATGTTAGCAGCAAGAACTACAGCTGGGTATATTCAGGAGTTAGAGGGAACAGAAGGATTAAAGAGCATAATGAAACATTTGCTCAATTACTTGGATATCCAAGCAACCAAATGATCTGTTAGTTAAGTGGGGAAATGTTGAGCACCAAATGTTCAATAGGCCAGGGCAAAGCTCTGCAGAAGGGAATGACCATGGCTAGGAAGACACAGATCACAAGGGTTTGTAATCCAAGTCTCATAAATTAAATGTTATGTTCATTATGTAAAAATGATTAATTTTGAAAGAGCAGACTGTGTATGTCTGTGACCCCAGCACTCAGGAGGCAGAGACTGAAGGATCATATTTGATATCAACCTGCTACAAAGTAAAACCCTGTGTCAAAAAATAAGGAGGAGATGAAGGAGAAAGAGGAGGAAGAGGAAAAGGAAAAGGAGGAGGAGGAAGAAGAGGAAGAGAAAGCATTCACTTTAGAGCCAATCACATCCATTAGTCACAGGTATCAAAGTATCAAAAAGATTATAGAATAGTTTGTTGTTGTTTTTTGAAGTATGGTCTCACTCTAGCCCAGGCTGACCTGGAACTCACAATGATTCTCTTACCTCTGCCTCCAGAGTGCTGACATTATAGAATTTTAATTAGTAAAATTAAATTCGTCCAAAAGGTGCTTTCCCACCTATACAATTCTATGGCTAGAAGGATGCTCACTAGTTTCTATGACTGAGTAATGAATTATTATAGCTGGGGTAGCTCCAACAAGAGAACTTTAGCCTTTCATAGTTCTAAAGATCAGACATCTGAAATCAGTTTCATTGGGACACAAGCGAGCTGTCATAGTCCCTTTGAAGGCTCTGGGGAAGTATCTGTTCCTTGTGTGTTCTGGCTTCTGATACCTTCTGGTATACCTTGGTTAGAGGCAGTAACAGTTCATGGTCACACTGCTTTCTATTCTGTTCTGTATCTAATATTTAGAATTAACTCTCATGTAACCAAGATTCTCCCTATTAAGGGACCAAGAAAGATATACAGGGTTTACTTTCTTTGCCAAATCATGGTTAGAATAAATTTATCACACACTTTTCCCATTTTGTTTAAACTCCATAAGTAAAGATTTCTAAGCCAAAGGATGAAAAAGTTACAAATAATTTCTTTGTGACAAAATCAAAGCTCACTCGAACCTGAAAATTTGAAGTTGCAATTGTCAATTATAGTTTCAGTCACATCAGTTTTCCATGGAGATCAAATAATAAGGAAAAAAATTGAATTCAAATTGATTATTCTACAGTCACAGGAGCTATGACAGAGGAGGATGAAGAGATGATATGAATGAATACATTTTGGAAATAATCAGGGCATGCTCAATACTCTTTGTAACGCTCACATGTGAATCCCATGAAGGACTGTCTCCAAATATTGCTGAGTTCAGCCCCTCCACACCTCGTTTTATGGATGAACATTGGCACAAGCTGTATTCTGACCCTCATTTTTACATTAAGCAGAATTCTTAACTCTCTTCCCCAATATCCTTATAGTACTTGCTAGCTTTAATCATTTTGTTTTGAGGAATTCTGTGATGTGTGTTTATGTGTCCTTGTGCTTCTGGTCAGCATTACCTAAGGCTGTGCCCCTCTTCCCTCCATTTGAATAACAAGTTGTCAAGTATTTGTCTGAATTTAAATAAATATCTCAAAACACCTAGCTGACTGAATGAAATCAATCTTTATAGAATAAATCTTAGAATTCACTCAATTTTTGAAAGAGTTTTTTTAGCATTATAGGAAGAAAGTGAATTTTAGCATCTGGTATGCTTTATATTCTTTTGACATCTAGTTCTAATTAGTAGATACTCTAACTTTCATGACTTTTTAGTAAATTCTGCAAAATGGGAGTGATATTGCCTACTTGTTAGGCTCTTAATTTATTATCATGTAATAAATGATAATATGGCATTATCAGATGTTATTTTTGTAAATATTTAATATATATAATATCAAAATGTTTTATGTTAAATTCTAGTAAAATTTCTTATTACCTCTAAATAAATGATTCAAACATCTTATAGGTATGGAATAATACAAGTCATGAAAACAAGATTTTTAATACATTCTCAGATGGCGGGTAGATGCTCAGAATTTTGCTTTACAGATGACACCAAGGTGCTCAGTCAATTTTTACATTTCTTCCTGAGATATGAGAAATGGGTTCCTGCATCATCAAATAGCAAAGTCAACTGAAAGAATACTTTAGAATGAGCATCTCAGATGGACACAGTTTAGATTCTAGAATTTAAAAGATGCCTCTAGTCAGAAATTCAATCTTAGGGATTGTAGTGGCAAGTGGGAAAATGCTTGATAACGTTCACAGTAAGGCCACAGATATTTCTCAACACACACACACACACACACACACAGAGAGAGAGAGAGAGAGAGAGAGAGAGAGAGAGAGAGAGAGAGAGAGAAAGAGAAAGAGAGAGAGGGAGAGAGAGAGAGCAAAGAACAGGCCCTATTTAAGTCAATGCCATGTACTTGTACATGTTCTGACTAAAGCGTTCTCTCTCGCGTGTTTCTCTCTCTCTCTCTCTCTCTCTCTCTCTCTCTCTCTTCCACTTTCTGTCTTAGATATTGTCTTACTAGGTAGCTGAGTCTGGCTTTGAACTCTTTTCTTTAAAGATTATTTTCAAGTTACTAAAGCAGGTCTTAGGGTGAAAGCCAGGCTAGACTGATTCCCTCTCCTCAGCTTCCCTCTTGTCCTTCTATTACAGGTGTGAACTTCCACACACACCTCATGGGGATCACTTCTGGAACCCGAACTCTGCAGTTCTTATTGATGAACTGAACTGAGAGGAGAGAGGACATAAAGAAAGGTGTCAGGAGGAGTGCCATGCCTTTCATCTCAGCACTCAGAACACACTGGTTTACGTAAGGAGACCAGCCTGGAACTACAGTGAGATTCCCAGGTCAGCATGTGCTTGAATGAAACCTATCTCGAAAAAGGAAATAAGAAAAGAAAAGGAACATTAAAAAACATCTAGAATGTTTGAAGACTTTGTCATGGTGTAAGGAACCTGCTCAGAGATCAGTAGTAACACTTGTGAGGCCTTTCAAATGAGGGAGATTTAGCAAAATCCCTTTAGTTGGGATTCATCATTTTTAATTAAACTTTAAGATATAATATCTTCACAACTATATAATAACTACATAGCAAATTTGAGCGTGTTTTAAAATCATGTGTAAACTGAGATTGCAAAGGTGAGATAAAACATTTCTATTGTTGCTGTGATCTTAGATAAGTTACCAGTGTAAAAGCATTCAATTTCATATGGATATAATTTTCTGAAGCAATCTGAAGAAAGGAATAAAATTCAGAGATAAAAATAACCATGAGGAATAGTGGTGGTGAGGCATTCTGTAAAACATATAGAATATGAAGTTGGGTATTTATTTTATAAAAAATAAATTCATGGTTGACATACACTAAAACTTGAATCCTGTGAGGGGTGGGTGTCCATGCCTTGAATCCCAGCACTTGGGAAGCAGAGGTAGGACGATCACCATGAGTTTGAGACCAGCCTGAGATTACAGTGAGACCTAACCCCACAACCCCTCTCCCCCCAAAAAAAACCGGGCCAAGGCCCAGGGGTAAATGAGCTTTCTTGCAAAGCCTGATGGACTGAGTTCGATTTCTCAGTTCTTAGGAAAAGCCAAATGCACAAATGCATTTGGGGTGTGTTTGCAGAGGCAGAAAAACCCTGGTGTGCCATACTCTCTCTGTGTTTGCCTCTTTCTCTCCAACTCAAATACATACATACATACATACATACATACATACATACATACATACATACATAAGTAATAGTGGAAAAACAAAAAGAATCCAAAAGCAAGTGCAACAGCGGCTCAATGCTGCACCTGCTGGCAGCATGCTGTGATCCGTGCACATGAGCAAGTGAGTAGTCTGTACTCTGAAAGACGTAGCCATGAGGATGTGGGGAGGTGAAAACACAGATAGGAGTCTTCTCATTAAGATAGTCAGGCTGAAGGCAATTGTGCAAATGTGCAGTCAGCAATGTTTTTAAAGATACTTTTAACTCCAGAAGGCAAACTGGCAGAAAAGGGTTATTATTATATTCCCCAAAGCCATCTTTGAGGGAGAATTTTTGTATTCTATTATTTAATCCATAAGTAATGTTTCCCAAATACAAATACTTTTGAAATGTTTAAGCTGTCATATATCTTTCAGGGAAATTCATAGTATTGGGAAGATATATATCTTTTATTATATATTATATATGTTTATTTATAATTATATATACTTATGATTAACAATATAGTTAATATGTAATCACACATTTGGTTACAATGAAATAAATGTTATATATACATGAATATATATCAATATATATGTGAATTAGTTTGTTAGGACTGTCATACAAAATACCATAGACATGATAGCTTAAACAAAAGAAATATATATTCTCACAATTTTGGAGGCAAAACTCAGGATCATGTCAGCACGTTTTGATTTTTCTAAGGTCTCTCTCTCTCTTCTGGGCTTGACGATGGTCATCTGGACTCTGTGCTGTCACGTGTCATGCCCTTCCATAAGGACATGACTGAATAGCAGTCAGGTTTTAGGATCCATCCGAGACTTGATTTTAACTTATTCATTTCTTTCATGACTTTATTTCCAAATATGGACATTTTCTGAGATACTGGGCTAGGATATTGATATCCGAATGGTGGAAGTCATGTGATTTACCCCATCACAATACGTTTTTTTATTACTGTTTATATATTTTTTTAATTCTTACATTCGTTTTGGAAGAAAATTAGCATTTTAAAGTTATTTTGAAGTTAGCATACAAAATGATTGGTTTCATTAGGCATTTTCCTACATATATGTCATTTCCTTATTCATCCTTATCACACTACCATAACCCCATCTTACTCGCTAGTATCCTTCCTCCTCACAAGGAAGCCAGACTTCTGCTTACATGTCCTGTCAATTCCATTACTGTACCCCTCCCTTAATATCTCTTCCACCCTGCTCATAACCTTTCTGCTTTCATGACCTACAAGTAGAAAGAGAGGGGAGGATTCAATCTATATTCCATATATAAAAGAAAACCTGTGTTATTTGTCTTTATGAGTCTGACTTACTGTGTTCTTGAAGATAGTTATTCTGACTGGGGTAAGAGAGAATATCCAAGCAGTTTTAATTTTATTTCCCTGATGATTAAAGATGTTTAGAATTTTTTTCATATATTCACTGTCCATTTGTATTTATTCTTTGAAGACTGTCTTTTCCATTCATTACTCCATTTGTTAATTTTGGATGATTTATTTTTCTGGCATTTAAATTTGCATAATTTTTATATTATACATGCCAATTTCCTATTCGTGAGAAAGATTCTTTTTACCTTGCTAAACTCTCTCTTCACTTTGGTGACAGTGTCCTTTGGTGGGAAGTTACATGAAATTCATTAATTCCTGTTACTATTTTCTGTATTAGAATCTTTCCCTAGAGTCTGCTCCTTTGCCTATGTCTTGCAGTGTTTTAATTATGCTTTTCTATAGGACTTTCAAAGTTCCAAGGCATTGATGTGTTTGATACATTTTGAAATGAAAATATCATTTTGTGTGTGTATTCGTGGGTGTGAGTGCAGGCACGCACACGGCACCAAGTGTGTAAGGAAATGACAGCACAATTTTTAGGTTGCTCCTTGGCTTTACCTCTTTTGAGGCATGGTCTTTCACTGTGTTCAACCCTCTATTTATGAGCTTCTGGGTAAATCTCCTGTTTCCACTCTTTTCTCACCATAAGTGTAGTCAGATGGCAGAAACAGCAACAACTGACTTCTGGCTTTTACATCAGGTGTGGGGATCTGAACTCAGGTATTCAGAGTTACCTGGCAAGCACTTTATCCATTGTGACATCTTCCCAGTCCCAATTTTGATTTAACTTGTACAGAGTGAAAGATATGGATCTAGCTTAATTACCCCACAGGTCAATACTCAATTTTGATAGCACCATTTCGTGAATAGGCTGCCTTTTCTCCAGTGTAAAATTTTAGCATTTTTGTTAAAAATGAGATTATGGTAGCAGTATAGGTTTTTTGAGTCATCTCTTCTGTTCCATTGGTCTGTAGACCTGATCACAAGGTGTGTCTCTTACTTGATTATTAATCTGATCAAATTGGCAATAGAAATTAATCACCACAGTAGCACTTTATTCATACATTTACTCTCAATGTCAGGGATTCAGCAAACTGATATCTCCTGTATGTTGACATTGTGAATAGCACAAACAATATAAAAAACCAACAGTAAATTCCTGTGATGGACATGTACTAAATACCACCAGAAAATGAATGTGAAGTTATCAAAGAACTGTGAAAATCTGTTTGTAGTAGATATACCCAAATGTGAATATTACACACTAGTGTTTCTTTTTAATGAAAGCAATATATAGGGGTTTAGGAAACTTTTTTTAAAAAATTTCAGTCATTTGCAAAGTCATTTGCAAAAAAAAGACTATAAATTATCCTGCATTCAAATGCCTTTAGTTGTAATCATGTTATTGTAATTGCAATAGGTTGTAAATTGCTAGTAAAATAACAAGAAGGGAGGCTGTGACAGATGTTCTGTCGGCATACTGATTTCATCTGAGACTCTCCAGCATTCATCATGCTTAATCTTCATCAGCTGAAATGGACTGATTTGCAATAACATGAGCTCTGAGCATTCAAAAGGCTTCTAATTCATAGCAAGGAATTTTCTTTTGAAGAAGACATTTTTTTTTTCCAGTGAGTCATTTACTCCAGGGATTCCTTTAGCATTGTCTGTGTCTCTATTTAGCTATTTATTATTTCAAATAATAAATAAATATATTACATTATAATATGTTAGTTTCCTTTATAACAGATGTGGTCTTTTCTGTTTTGGTTATTTATGTTTCTTTGCATATGATAAAATATTTACATAAATAGGTAAGATACATCTCTGAATGAGCTGGAATATATTATAAAATCTCATGTGTAAATAGTGGTGCTTCTATTGTTTTGAAATATGCTACCCACATGGTAGTTTAAAACATTTATTTAGAAAACTATAGAATCCTATGAAAACAGCACCTTCATTTTCATAATTAAAGTATAACTTAGGTATATTTTTTACAATTTGCACACTGGAGACTAATTTTACCATTACTGTAGTGGTTTCAAGCAAATAGAGAACAAAAATGAGAGAGAAAAATTGCCTGCAGGATTGTATAGTATGCGCATTTCTTTTTAAAAAATATTTTATATATTTATTTTCAAGCAGAGAGATAGAGACAGAGAGAGAGAGAGAGAGAGAGAGAGAGAGAGAGAGAGAGACAGAGAGAGAGAGACAGAGACAGAGAACACCAGGGCCACCACCTTGTGGGTCTGGCTTGTGTGGGTCCTGGGGAATTGAACCGAGGGCCTTAGACACTGGAGGCAAGTGCCTTAGCCACTGAGAAATCTCACTATCCCTTCATTTCTTAAATGATAGTTTGTAAGGTAGGTGTAAGGGACAGAGAGTGGGGAGGAGATAGAAGGACAAGGGAAGAGAGCAAAACCCAACATGGATGAGTAAAATGAAACTGACAAAGAACAAAGAACAGAGGGTTGAGGGGACTGAGGAGGGAGATGGGGAGGAAAGAGGGGGAGGAGGGGAGGGAAAGAAGGAAGGATGGCAAGACAAAGGAGAAAAGCACAGGCGAGGACCCAGGCCTTCCTTTCCTCCTGCAGGGAGACCTGGGAGGAGTGCTGGAGGGCCAGGTGCTGGGTGAGAGAAGTGGGTGTCATTCCTACCTTCCTTCCAGGTTGCTCTCCTAGACAAGAAGCCGGTGTGCAGAGGAGATGGCTAAGAGTCAATGGCAGAGGGACCTGACGTAGACAACCAGGTCTTGCCTAGTTCTCAGGCGCTTCCTGCCAGACAGTTGCTGGGAAAACCAGCTGGAGAGCATTGGGAAATGAAAGCTAAGCCAGGGTGTGCTGGTCAAGTTCAGATAGAAAATGGGAAAAAAAGGAACCAAATTGCCCTATTTCTTCACTTTTTCCCCTGAAAGGATTGGAAACTGTTTCCATTTTTCTCTGGACACTGGTGGTGTTTCCCAGTCTGGCTGGTAGGAAATGTTTCCAGAAGGGAAATCAGGAGGATGTGCTTGGGCTGTCTGTCCCAAGGTTTCATACCCCTAGCCATGCATTTGCTCACACAGCAGCTCTCTGATGAGCCATCTCACCGTTTCCAAGAACAGACACAGGCGGTCATGGTCATCAGTGGACTTTTTCTGATAGATTCTGATTTTATAAAACATATTGTAGTCGGGAGTGGTGGCGCACGCCTTTAATCCCAGCACTTGGGAGGCAGAGGTAGGAGGATCACCATGAGTTCAAGGCCACCCTGAGACTACATAGAGAATTCCAGGTCAGCCTGGATTAGAGCAAGACCATACCTCGAAAAAACAAGAAAACAAAATAAAACAAAAAAACAACATATTGTATTCAAGGTACACCAATCTCAATGTAGATTTGTTTTTTAAATTATGGTGATAAGAATTCTTTAAAACTGACCCCCTGAAATCATTTTCTCATAGGTCATGTGTCCATTGGTGTGAAGAAGTTACTTTGTGTGGGAAAAACCACAACTGAATGCTAAGAATCCAGCTACCATATGTAGAAATTATTAGAATGCAGAAGAACAATTTGATGCCTCTTTATAACAGGCCTAGAATCTCTATTCAATGAAGATAACATTAATCAAAGGTAGATAACCTATTTACCCCTGCAGATAAACAATTAATGTTTTAGGATTAGTGACCAAAATGTCATCAGAGTAAGTGAATATAATACATTTTACTAAACAAAAAAGATCAGTTTTATAAACTTCTACACATTTACTTACAAATTTCTACAATTTTATTCATGAATTTATGATATTTGATTCACTTATTCTCAGCATGTGTGGTAAGTTATGTCAGTGTTTTTCCCTTGGTTGTTAGACCAGAAATTTACTCATGAACTACCTCATGCAAGTCCGCACTGTTCCATGGGCATGTTAGTTCCTTATTTTTCCGACTTCATTGTAGAACCAGTGTTTTGAGACCAGTAATGCTCCATAGCCACCTGCCATGTGCTTCTTAAATCTAAAAGGATAGGCTTTTGGTGATGTCCAAGAATGCGTTTAGTGCACAATAAGAATGTCATTCATGCTGTGTTTGCTTCTTGAACATCTGTTCAATGAGTGTATCCCATAGGTAGAAGAAAGCCACAGTAACACATGTAGAAATTCTTTAATTCCTCTGTTTATTGCTTGTTCTCAGTGAATGGAATAGAGTTCTTTTTTGCTCTGTGCTAGGGTAAAACTCAACAATAATTCATCCTGTGCTGACTTTTTAAAGAAATTAGAATTAGCATTTTTGAGACAGTATCATAATTTAAAACGTTTAGCACCATGATTCAGAAAAGTCCATAAAAGTAACATGAAAAAGACATGAAATCTCTGGAGGGTTTTTGAATTTCTTCTCCAGAATAATTTTCATATTCATCAGCAGGAATAAAAAGTTCTAAACATGTTTGTGAAACTGAAAATTTACAGAAAGATAGAAAGAGGGGACAGTTAGGAAGTGAAAGATCTGGAAGGAATCCTTGTAACACATTCTTTAGTAACAGCAAGATTACTCTGCCAAATCATGAAAGCTTGGGCATATGAATATATCTAAGAAATCAGAATAGGAAAAGGGCATGTGTTGACAGAAGTATAATTTAGAAGCTACATTGATTTGTAAAAATTATGCATTTAGCTACCTTAAATTGTTTTTAAAAATGACTAGGCAGTCGAAATAAATATGTTTTCTGGAAAATATTTGTCACCCTTAATCCACAAATTTCATGTAAAAGACAAAAATATACAAGTAGTCAGTCCTCTTTATACACATTATGGGCAATTAACTGTGTTGATCCTGCTGTTGGTAACTGCAGACAGAAATGAAAAATAAATTAGAAAAAGGAAATTAGAAACTCTTTGTAATTACCTGTATTTTGTATAGATCAACTTCTTGCTTAGTAGCTAAAGTAAGTGTTTATGACACCTTCTCTTGGGGTTGTATGATGTAGTATTTTCCCTGTCGCATAGACTTGATACAAATTTTAGATTAAATATATAAAAAGGACCAAAGTCAAAGTAACAGATATATGAATTTAAATAATCCATCTATTAGGAAATCGTGTTACAAATAGGGAGTATGTAGACTAATATTAAAAAATTTTAAATACCATTCTATTTTACTTGGTCTTAAGGATGCTAAGACATATTTGTGTCACCTCAGAAGTTTTTATGCTAAAATGGTAACTACTGATGTCATTTGGAGCTAAAGACTTGAGGATTAATTTAGATTTAAACAAGACCATAAACGTGGAATCCCCATGGTATAAAAAGTATCCTTTTTGTGGTGGAGTGACACAGGGTCCAACTATGTAGTGCTGTTTGGCCTGGAACACTCTGTGCATCCAAAGCTGACCTTGAACTTAGGGTCTTTTGGCCTCAGCCTCCCAAGTGTTTGAGTTGCATGCGTACACCATCATAACTGTTTGGGACCAGTGACCTTATAAGAGGGCTACTCTAGAGGTTTTCCCTCTCCCAGTTCCTCTGCCTGAAGAAACCCTTTAAAGCTTTCTACAAACCAAAGAGCAGCCCCTCATCAAGCACCAAGTCTGCTGGCACTTTATTCTTGGACTTCGAGGCTACAGAAGTGTGAAGAATTTCTGTGCTTTAAGCCACCCAGACAATGACCTTTTGCTGGGGCTGTTTGTGCTAAGGCACTTGGTATTTGGAAAATATTTTATTAAAATTTAGGCTTTATGGTCAGGTGTAGTGTCAGATGCCTAGAATCCCAGGGCATGGGAGGCTATAGCAGGAAGACAGCTAATTTGAGACCAGTCTGGTATAGTGAGACTCAGCCCAAATCAACCATCCCATTACAAAACCCAAAACAAACACGGAGGTTTTTACAACTTGTAAGGCAATCCATGTTTAAGTAATGAACATCCTAAAATTTGGACTGTTCATGGAATTTTGGAATGTAAAACTAGGATGTCAACCTTACGAAAGGAATGCTACTTTATTGTTTTTCTAAACAGAAATATAGCAGAGCTCATTGAGAATTCTCACTGAGCTGTGGTAAAGTATTTAACAGAAGGTGCTTAATAGCCTGCTCAGCTCACTAATGAGAGCTGGGTACAAAGCCAGAGGCCACACTTGTCACTGCCTTCCAAGCCTAAAGCCACTCAGCTAAGTATGTGCATTCTGGCAAAGATACACTTACATTTCATTTCCATGTGTCTTACAAGTACTCTGCAGCAGTCAATTAGAGGTAAACACTTTTAATGAATGATGACACTTTTGGTGCATTTGAAGTTGTCTTTGGTGAATGGGTGAATGACCTTGTTAGCTGTGAAGGTCAGGGGAATGCTTTGGGAGCTTGCTGGGCAGGAAAGCAGTTATGAGGATGAAGCTCTCTGAACCCAAATCCACAAAGTAAATATTCAAGGTTAACTATCTCTACAGAAGTCAGCAGAATTCACTATTGTACTTTTTTCACAAATATATTTGATTACAACAATTAAAAATGCATTATTAAATTAGTTTAAATTATAATAATATCTATTCAGAAATCCTTTGTCAAATATGAATGGAATACAGTTTTAGGGGTGTTCACTGCAACAATATAATTTTTAAAATGCCAGATGTCCTAAGTGCTCATTGGTAAGGGATTACTACAATATATTAATGAATCTGTGAGAGGCATGCTATGGGAGTTTCAATGGGAAATGTGCTATCAGAAGATGTGATGCCCAGCCTCAGCTGTGTCGTGCCACAATGAAACTTTCCCTCAAGACTACAAGACAAAATAAACCCTTAGCTTCCTAATGCAGCTTCTGGAGAGGTGTTTGTTCCAGCAAGCAGAAGGTAACCTCAAAAGAAAATTGGTATCACAAGTCGAGTCATTGTTGTGCTAAGCTTGAGCACGAGTGTGGTGTTTAATCTTTTGGACCTCATTTAAGGTAGGAATATAAAAGGATTTAGAACTTTGGACGAAAGAAGCCTTGATGTAAGCCAAGCTTAAATGACTATTCTGGTTAGAGTTTGAGAGATCTAAATACAGAGAGAACTGTGGATTGTGAAAGCTCTGCTTATGGGGTTTCAGAGGAGAAAGAGAACTTTGTCCAAGCTTGGTTGAAGGCAGTGTTCTGTTCGAATCCTGAGAACTTGAGCAAAGTTGAATTTAAAGTAATGGACTGGAGGGTTTAGCAGAAGAAGGTCGAGCAGAAGGATATCAAAGAGTTGAAGTTTGGCTCAGGAGGAAATGAAAGTTTCAGGCCAGAGACTGCAATCTGCTTCAGCTGCAATTGTTTAAGTGATTATCACCATTGAGATTGGTCCAGTTTTTCTTCGTTGGGACAACAGGGACCGTATGGGGACCATGCACAAACTCTTGAAAAGAAGGTAGCCTGAAGGAAGAATCCTGAAGGAGTTTCCTTCTAAAGTTATCTTTTCCCCCATAGATTAATCAATTTGGTAGCCCACCTGGTATGGGTTTGGGTAGTATGATAAATGTAAGGAAAATAGGATCATTGAGTCCATCGACTTTTCTGGAACAGTGTGACTCATGATTGAGATCCCTCTAAGAAGCCCTATGAGGCCAGTGTATGTAGCTATGAAGAGGAACAATGGTTTGCAGTGGACAGAACTATGGGAATGCCACTAAGGAAAGCTGGTTGCTCTGGGTCAGGATTGTTCTACTCAGAAAGAAAAACATCTAAAACTGAACTAGTATGGTTTGAAGCCCAGAGGAGATGATCACCAGGTCCCAGATGCCAGACATGGAGCCGCATGGTTAGGTGTTTGCCCTGCTGGTTTCTAATCTTGCATTGGTCCAATCTTTCATTGCTATGCCTAATTCCTCCTTTTTGCAATGGCAATATCCACTCCATGTTATTATGTGTTGGAAATATGTAACTTGTGCTTTTACAGGCTCATATTTAGACTATCTTGAATGAATCCTTGAACTTCTGGTTTTTGAACTGTTTAAGAATTGCTAAAGACTATTGGAGACTTTTTAAAAGTTAGACGTAATGTATTTTTCATCATACAATGGATAAGAGGATGGGGGCCAGAGGAAGAATACATCCCCAGAACTCGCCTACATTTGGGATTAAGCCTCAGTCCTTAGCCTGCAGAACCTATGAAACATGGAGTGTTACTGAAGGGTGTATCACAGGTTTATTAGCTCAGCTCCAAGCCCAGTATTCTACCCAGATATGTGACCAGATGTGACACTCAGCCTCTGCTCTTGCCTGCTTTCGATGCCATGATGAAGCTTCTCCTGTAAACCTGAAATAAACCCCATCCTTCCATACTGTACTTCTGGCTGGGTCTTTTGTCCTTGGGATGAGAACATAAAGTCCTGGGATGGCATGGCCTGACTCCAAATCCTGCCTTCGTCCTCATGACCTATACCATTTGTCCATTGCCAACATTTCTGTCTTTGCTTTTATTTCTTAAAACTACAACAGTAATGATAGTGATTCCCACTTTATGAGAGTTATTGTGAGCAATCAATGAGATATTGCATACAAATTTTTGAAACTATATAGTAAGCATCCCATAATTCAGTGTCATATAAATTGGTATTTATTTATCCTTTTTAGGAATGGGGTAGATCTACAAGTATTATAATTAAAGGATAATCATAAAAAGATTTTATTTTTTTCCTCATAGATGTATGAGAGGCCAATAAATAATCTACTTTTATATCCTTATAATTAGATGTAAATGTTCAAACGTGCATCAATTATTTCTTTATCCTCTAATTATAAGAAGAGAATAATATTTAGATAAAGTTTGTGTTTCTACCTCACTTTTCTTAGTATTTAATGAAAATGAAAAACTTAGTTTATAAAATTAATCAACTTTAGGGGCTGGAGAGATAGCCCGGTGGTTAAAGGCTTTTGTTTGCAAAGCCATGTGGTGGCCCAGGTTAAATTCCCCGGTACCCATGTAAAGCCAGATGAACAAAGTGGCACATGTGTCTGGAGTTTCTTTGCAGTGGCAAAAGGTCCTGGGTGCCTATTCTCCTTCTCTCTCTCTCTCTCTCTCTCTCTCTCTCTCTCTCTCCCTCCCTCCCTCTCTCTCCCCCTTGCAAATTAATAAAAACTATTTCTTAAAAATTCATCAACTTTAAATTTACAAATAAGCATTTTTGTCTTTGAATTATTTATTTGAGTTTATTAGTCTAGGAAATGCATGTTCTACATTTATATACAGAGAATATAACAATGTTTAAGTATTTCATTAGAAAACTAATAAAGTTAGCAAAATTAAATGAGTGATATTTCACTTTACATGAAATGACTTTTAATGAAGGAATTTCAATTAGGAATAGTTATGCCCACAGATATGCTTTCTATCTGTGCCTCTAATTATCCTTAGAAGAAAGAACATGTACGTACATATACGGGCTATCCAAATACTTTTATGAACTAAACATGTAACTTTACTCAGACTTTTAAAAACATTATTTTTCTTTGAGTCTGGATAAATCAAAACAGCAGATATGCATGCAAAGATAAATAAAAATACTGTCTGTTCCTCAACAAAGCAATAGGCTGTCTTTCTTAACTTATGTACGATATAACAAGTAACCACTAAAGGTAGAAACAGGGGGGTATTTGACTGGGATTGCTCCTTTTACAAGACGCAACCACACTTCCTGCCCATAATTTAATTCCAATAAGGCATCCCCAGTCAAAACTCGATCACAGTGTATTTCACTGTTAATATTTTCAGACTCAAATGTAAGCTCGTCTCTTCCGTCGACCACTAAAAAACCAGAGATATGAGCACTGAACGACTCAATGGTGTATTTGAATATATACACTCCAAGATAGGGAACTCTGAATTTTCCAGTTCTTGGGTTATATGAAGCTCCATAGTTAACACGTAGATTGTTAAACAGGATGGGACCAGGTGTAGTCATTCCGTATGTGTGAGATACAAAAAATGCCACCATCGGAGCATATCTGTAAGATCCTTGGGAAAAATCTGTTAAAGAAAGAAAAGAAGCCCATGTTATTTTTATGTTTATCTTACTTTGTTTTTTTCTCATATATTTCTGCTAAGTTTAACTCAAAAAAGCTCAGCAGACACAAACAGATTCTTCACCAAATTTAACAATATGTCTGGGTACCTAGCTATGCTATGGGGATACATTATCCTTAATGACTGAATTTCTTGGAGCCTCATTTTCTCCATTTAGGTCAGGGTAGAATAAAAATAACATTTAATAACTCCCTCACAGATTATTTGCATGCTGCCTTGATCTCCACAGAGATTAAGGAATTCAACGTGTGCCACGATTATTTTGATATGACAGGGGCTTTTAAAGCCACTGGAGGGAATTGAAGCTGGTGAGATGTAGACATGTTTCTGGGACCTAATGCAGCAGCTTCCAGAGGTAAAGATAGAAGCCAAATGGAGCCATGGTTACTGGAGATGTTGACCAAGGCAACTTCTTGTGTAATTAATGCCAATATACTTGAGGAAAAATCAGAGATTTAAATATGAACTAAACTTTATTCAACATGTTCACTGTGACAATTTGAAATAGTGTTTTGCAGTCACTAAAGGTGATCAATTTTAAATGCTGTGCATATTTCTGGTATAAAAAGTAGGTGACAGTATGGTTGTCTTAAACACACAGCATCAAAGAGTCCTGAAATTGACTGAAGAAAAAGGTATCTTGTGGTCAAAATGGTTTTCCTAGGTTAGTTCCCATGAAAAGGACTTCCTACCAAGTATGAATGGCTTCCTTTAAATGATCATACCTGATACAAAATGAAGTCTATTTCCTTAACAGGTTTTTGAGGAGTAAGTTTATATCAGATATACAGTTGTATTTTTTTCTAATAAGCTTAAAAACTGAGCCTGTACCCCAGTTCAAAACAAGAGTGATGGAGCCCGACACCCTGTTCTGCTCCAGCCACTGAAATTGACCTGCAAGGGTACCTAAACATGCATATAGCACACCTCACACACACATGATCAAGAAAAAAAAAAAAAACAATCTTTTTTTCAACATGAAAACATGACTTTACCTGATAAAATGAAGGTCCCACTTATAAACCAGGCACATTACTCAAAGTTCCAGAAGTAAGATCAATCCATCCTCACAGGCATGCAGGCCCAGGAGGCTTACATGTGCATCCACATATATTTTAAGAACGTTTCTGTGCTCGACACTGGGAGATGCAGGAAAGCGGTCATCCTTACCTGGGGCTGAGGCATGCTCCTCCAGCAGCCTGATGGTGCAGTTGTCCCCCGTGAAAGGGTGCCGGCAAGCACATGTGTAGCTGGAGCTCCCGGTTATGCATGTACCCCCATTCTGGCATGGGGACACACTGCAGCCTGAATATTCTTGGGTTTCTGAAAAGCATAAAGGCAAAATAGATAAGGTGATGTATTTTTACCTCAAACTATGAGATCTCTTGTACATCTTTGCTCTGACCCATTTTGTGAAATGGGGATAATTCGTAGCCCATTTCATGAATTTATATGGATATATTAAAGTGTTGGTCAACTTTGGGACACAGCATGATTAGATAGAGAACTATGTATATTTGGAACTGTTATACGGTAAAGGTCATCTTCAAAATTATTCAAAAAGAAAAAAGTTTCATCTTAAATTTGAAAATTACAATTAAAAATATAATTCTTAGGTTTTATCATCTACGAATAAAATCTTAATTTGACTGCCCAAACTTTCAATGGTAAGTGACAAAGTAGAGAAAACACTTGGATAGGCAGATCCAGCTTCTCTATAACTATCGGCAGCCTGTGATGAATACAAATGCTAAAGAACTTTCTAGTTATAATTGACAATGGCAAATAATACATGAGCAGCCATTCACTGAAGGGGAACCACAATAACTCAACTAAAGGTTGTTACATTTTCAGCATTGCTACAGATTAAGTACTATTATTGAAAGTTGATTTGGCAACAATGAAATCATTTGTATCAGACAGAAACATTAAAAAACAGAAAATATTCAGGAACCCTGTGAACTGAGAAAAAAATGAATCCTACATAACAATGGTTGGAGATTAGACAGTCCCCTTAATAGGAAAACTGGCCTTATTCATAAGATTTAAAAGAACCCATTTCCTCTGACTTATAAATTTCTCCTTGGAGAATATTGTCCATATGCACCATGGTCATTCTGCAAAAACGTTCCTTAAAGTGTTATGTCTAAAACACAACCAAATAATTAGTGACTTGAGACTTGTCAATAAACTATAGTAGCCAACTAAGAAATAGTATACCTATACTGCAGCTAAAGAATGAGGTACATGCCCAGCACACTGGGTATACTAAAAGGGGTTGAAGTTTGTGAAACACACATTGAATAACATTATCTAGAAAGATCCAAATTATAAATATGGCTCTAAACGTAATGCATCATTATGTAAATGAAGAGAAAATGCTAGAATTCTTCCCACAGTTCTCAATATGGCACCTCCTTGTGGCAGTAATTTAAGTTTACAATTCGCTTAATTCACTTTTTTTTTTTAAGCTTTGTGATTGCTGATTATTTAAATTTTGGAATGCTCCATAGTCTTCCTTCCATTTTCATGTTCATGTATATTCCATATGTGAAAGAAAAAATTAGAATATATATCTGAGTCTAGGTTGTTTCATTTAACATGTTAATCTTCAACTCATCTGCAAAGATGAGTTATTATTTATGATTTAATTACAAGGAGAGAGAGAGAGAAAGAGAGATGGGGTGGTATCCAGGGTCTCCCACCACTACAAATGAACTCCAGATGCATGCACCATTCTGTGCATTTGGTTTTATATTTGTAGTGCTGGGGAACCAAAGCTGGACAGTCAAGCCTTACAAGCCAGTGCCCTTAGCAGCTGAGCCATCTCTCTAACCCTCATTTACTTTTATAATTGATTGAAGCTCCATTTTGTATCTATGACACATTCTCTTTATCCATTAATCTGATGGAAATCTAGACTAATCTAAATCTTGGCTATTGTGAATAACTACAATAAGCATGGATGTGCAAGTGTCTTTGTGGTATTCTATGTCATTTGGTTTCACACATACACACATACCCACACATATATGATAAAACATACACATGGGGCTTGGGAATTGGCTCAATGGTTAAAGGCAGTTGTTGGTAAAGCCTGCTGGTCTAGGTTTGACCAAGGATCAAATCCCCAATACCCACATAAAGCCAGATGCAAAAAATGGCTCATGCATCTGGGGTGTACTTGCAGCAGCAAGAGGCTGATTTTCTCTCCCTCTCTCCCTCTCTCTTTCTCCCTCCTCTCTCTCTCTCTCCTTGCAAATAAATATAAAAAACACACATGCAAAATCATACATACACAGATTTGTTCTCTCTCTATATATACATATATACACATACATACATACATACATACATACATACATACATACATACATACACTAGGATGTAAAGGGGTGATGTTTAAAGGCATTCACTCATACCAAAAGTTTCCAGAAGAAATGTAGCATCAGAAGGGGCAACAAGTGCAGAACTTCCATAGAGATGCATACCCAGGAGTGGTATACCTCATCATATTGTCATTAGAGGAAACAGCACACTTGATTTTAAAAAAACAGTGTTGTTTACTTGGTATCTCCACTCATTCTCTTTTACATTGTGTTCAATGTCTTTCTTACTATCTGAAGATACCTCTACTCACCCTCTCTGTGAAAATCACTCCCATATCAGTCCATGGCGTGCAGTGCTGGACATGCTATTGCCCACTGAGCCTAAGCAGTACGGCCTGCTAGTTATATCTACTGACATGACTTTGAATCTTTTTTCATGAAAATCCAATCTTAGGTGTTATAATCTAGTTATGAATCTGTCTCATACTTTATCATAACAGGTTATCTATACTATGATGTTACTAAAGGTCTCTAAAATTCCACATTAATTATTCATTTCAGCATATATTTATGAACATTGATGATGATCAAATTTATCTTATACTTGAACTGCCATCTCTGTCTATAGAAGTTGATCATCGTTTTATTTGTATAAAATACATTAAGCATTCTTCACAGTTTGTGTTTCATCTGTTCATCCAAGTTGATGATGAAAATACCTTAGGGATCACTGCCAATTGCACAGCCTTATACATAGGTAAGCTTAGTTGATACCAATTTGTTAGTTTACTTTGCAATCTGTTACAAATTTATTTTTGTACATCTTCTGTCTCATATTTTCTACTTTATTATGCCAGCACCTTAAAATGTAGGGCTGCTTATTAAGCTTTTAATTCCTGAACTAACAACAAAAATCAAACGCTAAAAAAATATTTTGACAGCCTTCCTCATTGCTGCTGGAGTTAACTATGCTGATTCTCTGTTATTACCTAAGCTGTAGATCCATTCTCTCATCAAGCTCCTTATCATGTTCGGCTGTAACTGCTCATGTGTCCTTACCTTCAACTGGAGTGTCAGCGTTTGTGAGGTCAGGGCTCAGTTTGTTTTATAAACACTGAATTACGACTAATTCACACAGTAGATGATATAAAGTACAAAGTCCTTTTAAAGGGTGAACACACACATTAATGAAAGACTAAATGACCACCTTCTCATCCATGTCTACCTTAAATTTCACAAGGATTACACAGAATGTGAGACGACATCATTGACATGTTTCTCCACAGACACGGAATCATTGCAAGCAAACTTGTCACACAGTCTCTTCTGCTTTGGGTTTCAATAATCCAATAAACCTTTTACAGTCCATTTATTTTCTTTGATGGAAATCAGTACAATTAGCTGAACAGTTCTACCAACTCTACTTTTGCCTGTCTTGTGCAAGTGGCATGACTAATCTTTCAGTGTTAATTTCCCTGCTCTGAACATGACTGAAATTCTTTTTCTGCTCTCTTGTGATGCTTCATGAATCTCATCTGTTCTGGCCTTTGCTTCTATATTATATGCTCCAGTAACTCTTTTCTTTTAATCACACTATTAGATTTTATAAGAGTTCAAGTTAAATGTGGACTGAGTAGCGAGCTCCTTACAGTGCAGAGCAACTTGCCTTACTAACACTTGTCACTCTTTATTATAATTACTTTTTTATGTATGAGTTACATGGGATGAAAGACCATAGGGCTGGAGAGATGGTTCAGAGGTTAAGGCACTTGCCTCCAGTACCTAAGGCCCTGGGTTCAATTCCCCAGTACCCACATAAGCCAGACCCACAAGATAGTAGCCATGGTGCTCTCTCTCTCTTTCTCTGTATCTCTCTGATAGAAAATGAATAAATAAAATTTTAAAAAAAGAAAGACTGTGATAATTTACATTCTATCTGCACAACCTGACTCAGTGCTTACTCAGAACTTAATGGGAATTTCAAGAATGAAAGGAAACATTGAATGTGCCTTCTACTTTATATGTATCATTTATTTAATATAGTATTTACACAATGTTAACTTATACACTTATGTTACTTTATATATCACTTTACTTATACTTTAGCATTTAGGTCTATTTCTTTCTTTGTTCATTTACAGTACATTATAAAGGGCATAAAACTCTTATTGGCTATGGTACAATGGGGCTTTGAACAGATTAGGGAGGGATTTACTATGTTGTCTCTGGCCAGTTTTGCAATAGCAAGATATTCTGCATTCTGCATTCTGCAGTTCACTACGTAGCCTTGTCCTCAGGAATATATATATATATATATATATATATATATATATATATATATAACTCTATCAATTTTTAAATATTTCACTCTGATTCCAATCTTCTCTAAAATATTTCTACTCTCATATTTATGGATATATTTTTAACTTTCAGTACTATTCTGTCTGCATTTTTCAAAATTATTTCTATCAAATAAGATTTAGTCTTCCATTGCTTTAGAAATATTACATAGTCCCCTTCCCAATATCTCTTAGAAGTGTTGAGATTTATATTTATATTAAATGTTCAAATTTATTCTAATTACTCATACTTTGTTCACCAGTATATAAATGGGTGCTAATAATTTTTCCAACCATCTTTTTTTCTTTACTTTAAAATGATCAGTTTGTATATTGGTTTTCTTTTTTATGTCACTTACCTTGTTCTTGATAATATTTTCTAGGATCTTTTTTCTCATCCCTTCAAATGTCACTTTAAAGCACATTTAATCCTATCAGCAACCTTTACCAAATATATTACTCCTGTCCCAGAAGATTTATTCTAACCCTTGCGCAATGAAGCTATTATTCTGTGATCTTAAGCCATAAACTAGAAAATTAAATTTTATTTGATATTAGCAACTATTTCTTTCTTTTTCTTAAAAGTCAGAACCATCAATCAAAAAGTATAAAAGTTCAATTAGACAAAGGGATATCAAAATTGAGATACATATAAACTATGTAATTCTACTCAGCTGAAAGAAAAAAAATGACATAATGAAATGTAAAAGAAAAGCGGATGGACTTGGAGCAGATCATACTTAGTGAACTCACACAGAGCAGAAAAACAGAATGCCACATATTGTCCTCTTCTGCAGTTCCTATCCAGGTTAAGATTGAACAGTAAGAAAACTAGAGATTTGAATTGAGAGTCTGACAAAGGGGATGGAAGGAATTGGGGGGGCAGTGGGAGGAGGGGGCTCATACACTAATCTAAACCAATAATGAATTGATACCGTAAAATCCTTTTCATATAGCAAGCTCTCAAGGAAGTTGTGGGAATCATCTGGTAAGATGGACCCTGAATAAGGTGCCAGGAAGCCTAACCCAAGATAAATTGCTCAGGTCTATAACTCCCTGTCCTAGTAATTGGCTCCTTCCCACAGAGAGCTGTTGATTGTGGAGACCCATGAAGTCCCCAAAACAAAACTGGCTTATATCAAAGCTCTTAAATATCTTCCCCAGACAAAAGATGAGACCCTATTGCTGAAGATACCACATAGTGTTGTCACACAACACTGAGAGACCATGCTGGATCCAGAATGGTAAGCAGCTCCCACATGGTAGCATGTGTACTGCTGGAAGGTGTTACATGAGCTGCCAGGGGAAACTGGCCAATGATATTCAGAGAATACTGACCATGCAAAGTGATGACAAGAATGTGTACCAAGTAAAATAATTGTCATTCACCACTCATGGAAATGCTCTGTGGTTCCTCATTTCTTGTTCAGTTAAAACTATGTTATTCTTATTTGTTAATACAATAGAAATCAAAATTTATACTCAAACAAAATCTTGTATATGAATGCTTATAACAGCTTTATTCATTAACTCCACAAACAGAAAACAACCAAAATAATCCTTCAAATGTTAAACAGATAAACAAGCTCCAGTACACCTCTCAATGGACTCCCATTCAGTAGCAAAAGGAAGGCATACACCAACAAGGACGAATTTCAGTGTTACACTCAGTAAAAGAAGTCATGCCGAGAAAACCTAGGATGTCATTTATATGATACACTAGAAAATAGAAAATTGTATAGTAAAAAATAAGTCGTGTTTTCCAGTGCCGGATAGTGGTTGGTTTAGGATTTGACTACAAACATTCATGTGGAAATTGGGGGAGGTAATGGAACTGCACTCTATTTTCATGTGTTTGGAGGGCAACCAAATGTTTTCAGAGCTCATAAGTATACATCAATATATAGTAAAGAAGCTTCTTTCAAGATGTTCAATTTCCTAACAAGACCTCTGGAGATCAACCTAGGCTCTCTATCATGTCCCAAACATCATGTTGCAGTGTTGGGATGCCCATTTCATTCTCATTAACTTTTCTGGCTGACATTATTTCCTCTGTAGATGATAATTTGTGTGTGTGTCTGTGTGTGTGTGTGTGTGTGTGTGTGTGTGTGTGTGTGTGTGTGTGTGTGTGTCAGTGTAAGCACACACATACTGGTCAGCAGACAACCTCAGGTGGTGGTCTTTACTTTCCACCTTGTTTGAAACAGACTTTCTTGTTCATCACTGTGCACACAGACTAGCTAGCCATGAGCTCCTGGGGATTCTCGTGTTCTGGGCATTCATCTCAGATGCTCAAGCCAGCAAGGTAAGTGCATCTCCATGGAGCTGTCTCCACAGGGAGACTGCAGTACCATTTTTTCTTTAATTTAGAGAGACTTTATTACATTAAGAGAAGGAAGAAGGAGAAAGTATAAAGATTGCCTGCCCATGAGAGAGCAGGAAGGGGTAAATCTCCCCTGTAATACTTTAAAAACCACTGTGCAGGACTGGAGAGAAGGCTCAATGGTTGTGGTGCTTGCCTGCAGGGCCTAATGACTGGGGTTCATTCCCCAGGACCCACATAAAGCCAGATGCACAGAATGATGCATACATCTGGACTTAATTTGCAGTGGCTGGAGGTGCTGGTGTGTGCATTCTGTCTCTTTTCTCTCTCTCTCTGCTTACAAATAAATAAAAATATTTTAAAAATAACACCAATCAACTGTGCCTTCCTCATACAAGCCTGTTCAGGCAATAGAAACACACTTCACTAGCACTCCACAATGATCAGTCTGTTAGAATCTTGTGTTATAAAATGTAAAATTTGGGGGCAAACTTTTCAGGCAAAAAAAGTAACAAGATGTATTTGGTACCTAAATAGTATAATATTCAGAAACTTTCATCAGTGGTTCTAAAGAATGTAAACTGATCTCTGAAGAGAAATTGGGCAGCATTTATCAAATTCTTTTCAAATATACATGGGCTCTGCCCCAACAAATTTATATCTTGGATATTATTCTAAGGAAGTATAAGTAGAGATGTGCACAAAAATTCTCCATTCAAGAAAAATTATTTATACTAGAAAAAAATGAATGACCTAATAGCCAAATATATATTATAGGTAAAATAATGCCAGCTTTTTTCATGTAATAAATTCATTATAACATTTGAAATATGAAACAAGAGTAGATAGTATAGGTTTGATCTTAGGTCCAAAAACTAACCTATGAGAATAAGCTTATCATAGTATATATTAGCAATTTTAAAAGTTATCCGTATCAAGGAAGGTGTTTTACAAAAATTTTTCTTGAGGCAAATCTGTACTTTGTCATTTTTCAAGGACTTTTTGAAAATAAATAAATGCATTGTTGCCAAGCAATTTTGGTAAATGAATAAACAAACATATACTTTTTATAAGAAATTCTTTCCTAGCTGACAACAAATTCACTGTGATTATGCTTGAAAAGTAGTTTTGATGTTTCCCCAGATTTACTCAGATGATGCCACAATACTATTTGGGATTGTTAAGTATAAATTAAATGTGAAACAATGACTCTTAAAAGACAAGAAAAATAGATCACTATCAGCCCATAAATTATGTTAATAAGTAGAAATAGTTACATATCATATAATCAAATATTAAGTGAAATATTGATGAATGGTAGGCCTGAGACTGTGAACTGTAGAAAGGCATGCTTGCAAGATTTTGCCTTTGTTGGCTCATGAGAACATGACTTCTCTCCACTCCTGACAAGTAATATTCACTTCTGCATTGCACAAATAATGGATATAGGCTAAGAAACTCTAAGCTGTTGAACACAGCTAAGAAAATTGTCTGATGTAGCTATAACTAAATGGTATATTACAGGCAGATTATTTCCTTGATCCTAGAAATCAACTTTTTAAGGTGATTATGCTATTTTATAAATGAGAAAGGAAAGCTTATAAAATGAATGTCCTGAGCCCTGGCTTTCTGATCCCAAACTCAGTGCTGAGCATGCATCAAGTCACAAACACCAGGAATGTAAACTTAGTGTGTTAGAAACAGTTAAACATTTACTCCTCTCTGTCTTTTAAATTGCTTGCATTCACAATCCTGACCACTTTTTAAAGCTGTATTTGGTATAGCGGCAAGCGATCTATGGAATGTCATCTTTCTTGGGAGTAGGAGTATGGATAAGTTTGTGGCCTCATGTGCTGGAGGCACAGATGCTCAGCAGGGTTGCTGAGGCGGCTTCTCACTGCTCTTGGAAGGGCAATCAACCAAACTCCCTCTTCCCATAGAAGTCTGCCAATTGCTGTACAAACACATCACCAAACATGAAAGGAAATGAACCTCTTGATGTGGATTGGAATATTGTTTAGAAACAAATCAAATATTTAGTAATAGAGTCAGAATAGCTTCTCAGTAATGGCCTACTAGATATCATAATCACCATGATGAGCGTAGGCATAGAAATGCCTTCATTGCAATGAAGGGAGAAGAGGGGTTCTCTGATTTGATGCCCTTCTACTTTACAGCAGGTAAAGATGAGTCTTAGAAATGACTCAGAAGACTTTTAGCAGCTACCCAGAGTGAAACTGAAGGGTACCACCTTGAAGATCTCAGTCAGTGCCACATAGACTCATCACATTTTATCCTCATGGTGGCACATACCTCTAATCCCAACATTGGGGGAAGTAGAGGTAGGCGGATTGCTAAGAGTTCAAGGCCACCCTGAGAGTACATAGTGAATTCCAGGTCAGCCTGGGCTAGAGTGAGAACCTACCTTGTAAAACAAAACAACCAAAAAAATAAAAAAATAAAGAAATGAAAGGAAATTGTGGTAGTTTTGAATAGATGTCCCCCAATAGAATCAAAGGTTTATTATAATTGTAAATTGTCTCCAGCTCTCTGGCTGGAGGAGGTGTCACTTTCGCCTGGCCTCCTGGGGTCTAGCCCTGAGGTATTTCAAATTGGATGCAAAATACTAGGGATACATATGCAAAACCCAGCCAGAACCCAAGTCTGGCAATTCTGCTTTTTGTGAGTTACAATGTTACATTATGCTTGCTTGCTTCTGGAGGTGCTGGGTCTCTGTCTCTGCTTGGATCTGTGAAAGGGAGCCAACCTTTTTCTTAACTTCCTTTGGATCTATTAGTTCAATAAATACTTTCCTCCCCAAAATTGTGCCTGATTTGGAGATTCATCCCAGTGGAGTGTGGCTGACTATATACCAACCCTGGCCATATGGAACATTCAGATATGGCTGGACTCTGAAAAGCATGTGATTCATGGAACAGGAGCAGAGGAAAGGGGAAGACATGTGACACAATGACATCTCTGAGGAACAAGCCTGTGTCCAGCAGAGCAGGGTCAGCTGATGCCTTTAGAAACTTTAGATGATGTCTCTGATGGGGAGTTCATGCTTCTTCAAAATGAAATCAGAATACCCCATGTAGGTGTTAAATGAAGCAATGTCATTAGTACTAGTATATGTACAGTGCCTGGAGTATAGTAATGTTAATAATGTTAATAGTATCTAATATTATAGTATTAGTACTAGGCTTCTAAGTAAGTTTTCATTTATTAAAATTATGACATAAAATCATATTTACATATATTATCCTCTTATATAGTCTATTCATTAAGTGGAAGAATTATAATAAAAATA
>PVHP010017976.1:10844-33802 GCA_004024765.1 Zapus hudsonius | reverse complement strand
GTTGTTTATATAGAGGAAAAGGCAGAGGTAGGCAGCAAGGGGATTGGTAGGGGCAGGGTGGCCTGTGGACATCTCATGAGTGGATTGGCAGGGGGTCAGCAACCTGTGGATGCCTAGTTTGCATAGATAAATTGAGGGGGCTATGTGACTCTAGACATGTATAGAATGGTGATGGCTTCAGAGGAACTGTAACCTTATTGTTCAGGTCAGTTATTACAGCTGGGGTGAGTTTAGACCTTGAATTGCCTGCTTATCTCAGAGCACAGCTGTGGCCTGCATGGAACGCTGGAGGGTCCAGGATATGCTTGAGATAATCAGGGTCTCAGGTTTGCCTCGACTTCCTTTAACAGAAGGAGACAATCCAGGGAAGCCTTCTGGTCTCAGCAAATAATCCTATATCTCCCATGCCTCTTAGCAGGGTCCCACAATAGCCTGCTTCGTCAATATGAAGGGCCTTGCGCATGCATTCTAGAGTCTTTGGAAATTGGCTTGGATGTGTACTGTAGGTCCTCCCATGGCTATTCTGTTGCACTGGAAACATGGCCCCACTACAACTTTGGTACATGCATGGCACATTCCTCCAAATCCCACAAGGAACCTAGAGATGAAGATAGATCCAAACACTGGCTCTTCTACCTGGTGACTAGTCCCTTCCTATCATGAGCATTTCATCAAGGTAATTCTGACTAAATGCATAAGCTTCCTAATGGCAAGACTCAGAGATTTCTCTTCTCAGAGAGTACTATGCAGGTCTCCTGATCCCTGCATCCATATCTGGAGGTGATGGATAGGACACACATCCTCAAAAAGGGGGAATTGTAACAGCTCAAGAGCTCAATGCATAATGTCTAGTTTCATCCACTTTTTTCTATACAAACCACAAGATACTTCCCTGTGATGGCATAAATCATACTCCATCCCTAGTAGGAAGGAATTTGAAATGTCACAAGTATGAGGTCACAGAATCCTTTAACTCTGGAGAACATGAGTCATGAGAATGAAGCGAGCAAGGTCACTCTGACCTAACAGCAAGTATCTACCAACTCCCTGATACTGTGAAGATAATAAGTAACCCCAGTAAAAGCCTCTTCCTTTTATCACAGATCTAACTTTAAATGGATGACACAGGTGATTCAGGAACCTTCAATGACGATGAAATTACTGTGGGTCAGCACATTGTAACGAACAGGTTTCTGGTAACTTCCTTTTGTTCTCGTCTGATAATGGATGAAAACCCAGACACCTTAAGCAACATCATTAGAGTATTTATTCTGGGCAACTAGAATTTTTGTTGTCTTCCTTAGTGTTACCAATAAACTCTATTCTCTTACTCAGTGTCCCTTAGATTTCCATTTTGGTTGACACTACCCTCTGCTCAGTGCAGAAGGCACCTGTGTGCACTTTGCAATTCTCAAATACATGCTGTTTGAACTACTTAATTTTATAGCAATTTTCTCAAGCTTAATAAATACTTATGTTAAGGGAAACTTGGGAATTCTTATTTATAGAGCAGTATAGTCAAGTGCATTTAAAACAACCACAAGGCTGTTAAAGGCAGAAATGAGACATTTAGAATGTTTGAGTTAGTTAGCTTACATCAGAAAGATCACAGTGAAAAGTGGATTAACAAAAAACCCTATGGCTGGGGAGGGCATAATCCCCAAGGAAGAAACCACTGTTGCCTGGATAATGCAAACATTAGGCCTGTCAAACTGCCTTCTAATCACTTATGTTTTTGGCCATATATTAATGCTACTCTCATTTCAGTTAGAGAAGCTACTCTGTTCAGATGGTGGTGACTCAAAACTTGCCAGAGTGCCGAGAAACACTGACAGTGGAGTGTTCATCACTGAGGGAGAAATCTTATTCCTCCCTCCAAGACTCAGTAAGCAAAGCAGAAGAGGTGGTAGAAAGAATATAAGAGCAAAAGGAAAGAGGATGGCTTACAATAAATACTGTTTTCCAGACCCAAAAGAGCCTTGATATCAATGACCTCAAAGTGGCTGACATTACCTAAAAGAAGACCTGCATAAAAGGAGGAATAAGAGATTATATCCAAAGAGAAGAGAGACTATTTGGAAAGAATAAGGGATTCAAAGTAGGGATAAATTGGGAGGGGAAAAAGGGAGTGATGGTAGGGACTTTGATCATGCTACATTTTTATGAAACATATTTATGAAAATTGGCAATAAAAAGTTAAAATTGGATCAAACAACATAACAAACAAATCCGCTCCCTATGATATACATATGACTGTCCCATACTTAAAGTCAAATCTTGCTACTGACCAGATTAACCATTTTATTAAAAATAAATCTCAATTAAAAAGAGTATTTTATTCACGAGTATCCTTTAGTGATTAGTACTAAATTAACAATCTCTATTCCAAAAGTTTGCTTTTGAATTAAAATTATTATTATTCATTTTTTTAAAGAAGAAGAATCTCACTCTAGCCCAGGCTGACTTGGATTTTCTACATAGTCCCAGGATGGACTCAAATTCATGGTGATCCACTACCCCTACTTCTGCCTCCAGTGCTGGTATTAAAGGTGTGAGCAGCCACACCCACCCAGCTTTAGTTTTATTAATTTTAAGTAGATTAAAAAGTATAGGGTTTTAATTGTCACATTTTCATCCTTAACATATATAAATATTTCACACGTGTACATATTTCACACATGTATAATCATGGTACTTTGCTTATAGTTGTCTTCATTACTATGCTTTGTTAACCCTTCTCCTTCCTAATGACATTTTTCTCTACCTAAATAGTGCTCTGTTTTAATATTTGCTTTTCTTGAAGACAAATGATGGACAGATAGATGACATATTTGATAGATAACTGATAGATCCAGAGAAATCATGCAGCATTTGTCTTTCTGTTTCCCCTTGATTTACCTCTATTGTTCACTTCTCCCATGTCCCGTTACACACATTCCTCATCCCAAATTTCTCCTTATTCTTTAATGCCAAATATATCATATCTATGTAATGGATATGATACGGCTTATCTTATATGTGCAGTATACCAACATGCAATATGTATATTGCATATTTCTGAATCTGACTTATTTTCTTTAAAATGATAATCTCCAGTTTTATCCATTTTCCTACAAATGACATAATTTCATCCTATATATATGAAGAAATCATACATATATATATATATATATATATATATACATTTCTTTAACAGTTCATCTGTTTACGAGCATTTATGCTGGTCCTATATTTGGCCCTTGCAAACAGGAGAACGGTATACATAAAAGTTCAAGAGTGTCTCTGTGTCTTGGCCTAGGAGTCATATAGTTGGACTGTATGGTAATTTTCTTTGTGGTTTTCTAGGGAAGTTCCATAGTAATTTCTGTAGTGTCTGGACTAATCTATATTCCTACTCTTTCATGAGGAAGCAAATACCACAGGTGGCCCAGATCCCCTACTTTTAAAGCTCATTAAGTGTTAAATACCCAATGGGGACATGAGACTGCAGTCATCAAGTCGTGTGCTGGAGACTGAGAGCTTGTTGTCCTATAGCCTTGATGTCTTGGCAGATGGATGACTCTAGACACAGGCTTGCCAAACTCAGGCTTGTGGTGGTCCACAGTCACCTTCAGGCAATTTAGTTCAACTCCTAGCTGCTGAGAACAGGGACACTGTGTTCCCTTCCTTTCACTGCTGAGCTGGGCATCATTGATCTGCATATTTGGTGTGTCACATATGATTACCCCTTCTCTGTCACTGTCTTTCAGGGCTCTCTTCCAATCTGTGGTTATGGTAGCTTGAGCCCAGTCTCCTTAAATTGACATTATTCCATATTCAATCTGAAAAGTGGGTTCCATCTCAAGATCACAACTCCCCAAACCTCTGAGACATGAGAGCTGACAAGATGGACCTCCTCTCCATATGGGCCATATCACTGTAGGAGTCACTGTCTTGCCAAAGACACCAACTGGTAAGAACTGAGAGCCTGTCTGTGGGTCTGTCTATCCTGGCATGCCGGTTAAGAAGGCCTCTGTTTCCCCCACCACCACCACTGATCCAGGGATGGAATCATATATTGCTCACTCTTTTTAATATATTGCTCTCTATTCCTCCATTTTCTTTCTAGTTGTCCCTCCTTATAAACATTTTTCCTAATTGCCAACTTGACAGGATTTGGAATCAACCTATGAGATGTGCCTCTAGGCGTGTCTATGAGGAAGTTTCCAGAGAAGTTTAACTGGGGTGGGAAGAAGCACTCTGAACGTGGGCTGCAACTTTCTGTGATCTGGGAACCTGGCCTGAATAAAAATGAGGACGTGAATAGAGCACCAGCATTTATCTCTCTGTCCCTTCTGACTTTGGGATGCAATTTCAGCAGGTGCCTCACATTCTTGCTGCCACAGCTAGAGCCATTCTGACCTGAACACCTTCTCCACCATAACAGAAAGCACACTCACTGTGAACTCACACCAGCCCTTAATTTCTGAAGTAGCTTTTGGTAAGCATTTTCCCACAGCAGTAAAAAAGAAGTTAATACACTCCTCTGTAATGTTTTTCTTTTTATTCTCTTTACTTTACTCAGTAGTGATTGGACTGAAAACCAGGGCATGCCAGGCAAGCACACCACTACTGAAACATAGTCCCCATCTGGGATCTCTGATTAATTGAAAATCATTCCTTTCTTTGAAATATAGTTTATTTCTGACTTAACTCATTCACCTTACTATATGGAAGTAGATGGTTGTGAGACCCTGCTAAGGGGGCATGGAGAATGTAGGGTTTTGCTGAGTCTGGAAGGCTTTTGGGACTGTCTCTTCTGATAAGGGAGTTGAGGCAAAGTCTGAAGGCCCCTATAAATCTTAGCAATCCTGAACACTCCAGCCCATAGGCAGGCCACAGCTGTGCCCTGAGATAAGTAGGCAACTCAAGGCCTAAACTTAGTCCAGCTGCAATAACAAACCTAAACAATAAGGCTACATTTCCTCTGCTGACATCACCATTCTATCCATGTCTGTATACATGTATAGAGTCAGTAGGCCCCTCAATTTGTCTATGCAAAATAGGTATCCAAAGGGTACTGGCCCATAACAATCAAACTCAAGAGATGTCCACAGATCTTGCCCTTACCAATCCCCTTGCTTCCTATGCTTCTACCTCTGACTTTTCTCTATATAAACAATTGCTCTCTTTACAATAAAATGAGAACTTCCCCCTGCTGCGTTCTCCTGAGAGTCTCATCTCTGATTGGCTCACAGCTATTCCAAGCCTCTGCTCACCCAGCTCCATGGACGAACAGGGAGTTGATGCATGCTGCAACTCCCTAACTAACCCATGGACCCAGAGATATTAATCTCTCCTCTTATTCCAAAAGCTTCATTTTTGAGTAGTTTTCTTAAGAGGATCCTTTTATATTCCTTTGTGAAAGAATATGTTTCTACAATCCTCCTGGAAACAAATTTGAAATATAAATAAATCTTGTCTCTGATTTTATAATTTGGTTTCTCAAGAATACATATATATATATATACATATATATGCCGGGCATGGTGGCGCACACCTTTAATCCCAGCACTCGAGAGGCAGAGGAGAGGTAGGATTGCCTTGAGTTCAAGGCCACCCTGAGACTACATGGTGAATTCCAGGTCAGCCTGGACTAGAGTGAGACCCTACCTCGAAAAACAAAACAAACAAACAAACAAATATATATATATATATATATATATATATATAGATAGATAGATAGATAGATAGATAGATAGAGAGAGAGAGAGAGAGAGAGAGAAGGTTGTCCTGGAACTCATGACATAGTCTATGTTGGCCTCAAACTTGAAATGTTCTTTCTCAGCCTCCTAAATTCTGGAATCACAGGCATATGCCACTACACATAGTAAGTAGAAGTATTATTGAAACTAATATTCAAATGTAGAAAGAATTTTAAATTTTAGAGTATGAAATGCTTCAATTAACTGTTTAAACATATTAGGCTGAACTCATGTAAAAACATATTCCATAGTTTCCTTATCTGTATGTTTTCCTATCAGCAATCTTTTTTCCTAGGACTCATGACACATTCCATTTCATTATATCATTATTTCCCACCTACATACACCCAAGCCATGGATGTCTTAGAAGGAGCCACAAATACAGCACATCTGTACATAGAATACTTTCTCTTTTAGTATCTGCTAGAATCCCTGCTATAGACAGTTGTAAGATCCTTTGCATAGAGTGAGGATTCACCTAACAATTTAGAGGAAGAAACTGTCATATAACTTCAATCTTGATCACTGAGTAAGTTTGACCAACTTAGTCTCTGGGTTTGGGAAACAGATAAACGTTTGCTGATTCTTAGGATGTTAATGTTCTACCTTAAGAAAACAAGGAAGAGATAAAAACCCCACAACCCGTTAATACATTAGGAAGTAAGAGCATCTTCTTGGAGTGAAGGGATGGTAACATTGACTTCCTCAAAGACAGGATGAAATAACAACTAAAGACATCATCGAGGTGTATGTGTTTCTCCCTGAAACGACATAGCTTTGTGCTAGTTTCTGGATAACATACTGTTTCCATCTTTTTCCACTAGAGATAATTCCAGTCTGATTAGTTGTTATGATGATTAGCAAAGGTCATTTCTGTAGTTAAAACAACATTACAATTATTAACAGTTAATAAATAGGTACTGGTCACTTGCTCCTTTGCTCTGAATTACAGAGGTGCCTACAAGTTTCCAGAGTCACAAATCAGCTGATGTATGTGTGAAAAAACAAGGTTGTAATGGAGGACATCAGTCAAGTGAAATGGCAGAGATATTACAAGCTATAGTGCCACAGCCAATTCAGTCCCCATGTACTTGACATATTGACACCTTGTAAATATGTCACTTATCATAATTGGTCTGCCAGAACCAGTTTGGTTTCATACATGGCTGTTCTAACGAAGCAATCTGCCCTCCTTTTCCTTCTAACATGTTTGTGCAGGTTCCTACCTCCTAGTGTACATGTGTGTGTGTGCACACTGAGGTTCCTACCGTCTAGTACACATGTGTGTTTGTTTCTGTGTATGTGTGTGTGTGCAGGCTCCTACTGCCTAATATGTGTGTGTGCACATGCAGGTTCCTATTGCCTAGTACACTTGTATGTGCAGGCTCCTACCTCCTAGTATCTGTGTGTGTGTGTGTGTGTGTGTGTGTGTGTGTGTGTGTGCCTACGTAGGTTCCTACTGTCTAGTACACATGTGTGTTTGTGCAGGCTCCTACCTCCTAATATATGTGTGTGTGTGTGTGTGTGTGTGTGTACACATGCAGGTTCCTACTGACTAGTACACATGTGTATGTGTGTGTGCAGGCTCCTACCTTCTAGTACACATGTGTGTTTGCAGGTCACTAGTACACATGTGTGTTTGTAGACTCCTACCTCTTAGTACACATGTGTGTGTTCAGGCTCCTACCTCCTAGTACACATGTGTGTGTGCAGGCTCTTACCTCCTAGTACACATGTTTGTGTGTAGTGTCCTTCCTCCTAGTATACACGTGTGTGTGCAGGCTCCTACCTCCTAGTACACATGTGTGTGTGTGTGTAGGCTCTTACCTCCTAGTACACATGTGTGTGTGTGTAGTGTCCTTCCTCCTAGTACACACGTGTGTGTGCAGGCTCCTACCTCCTAGTGCACATGTGTGTATGCAGTCTCCTTCCTTCTAGTACACGTGTGAGTGCAGGCTCCTACCTCCTAGTGCACATGTATGTGACTCCCCACCTCCTATTCTCTGATGATCCTTATGGACTGTTAGAAACTTCCATTCAGTCCCACACAGTAGTTTGATTTCTTCAGTTCACTTGTTCTCATCCCTTTCTCTGAACATAGATTTTATTTATTTATACATTCATCTATTTAAATATTTAATTATTGCTTACTTAACATGTACATTGAAACGGAAAATGGGTGACATGTGACCAGTCAATGCAAATAAGTAATATGTAATATTTAAATCAGGTTAAGTGAATCTATCTCCTCAATTTTTAATTTCTACATGGTGCAAACAATCAAAATGTTTACTTCTTGCATTCTGAAATGTGTAGAATGTAAATTTTATATGTAGTGCCTCTACTATGAATACCTCAGGAAAATTTCTGACCCCAATCAACTGTAACTTAGGACCTCTTGATCAATCTTTCCTCCTTCCCTCACTTTCTCTTCTCTTCTCTTGCCGTTCCCCAGGGCTACTGTTGTATTTTCTCCTTCTAGGAAATGACCACCTTCACATTGCTCATGGGAATGAGAGAAGGTGACACTTGTCTTCGCCTGTATGGCTTATTTCAACTGTAGTGATCCTTAGACTTGTTTTCAAAGAGAAGATAAACAAAAATGAAAATAAAAGATTTTTTTCACCAAGATGAGATGCTACTGCTTAGCAAAGGAAATAAACATCACACTGAAGGGAAAGCCCAGAGACAACCTAGAGAATGGGGTGACATAACTGAAAATTTTATATCTGAAAAGAGATTAATCTGCAAAACACAAAAGAAAAAAATTAGCATGAAAGACAAAAGCAAACCAGGTGACCTGATTAAAGATGAGTAATAGACATAAAATGAGATTCTCAGAGCAAAACATGCACTGCCTGCCTACAACCTGCCTTGCTCGGTCCTTCATGAAGCTTCCTTACAGGTGTCCATGCTGGAAGCAGAGGACAGGCTAACATTTCCTGCAAGTGCTCTTTTCCTACTGGGCAAGTGGACTCTCAGTCTATCTGTCTTTCTTTTTCACCCTAATTTCAACAAGAATACCCAAATGAAAAGATGTGAGGGTGAGAGTGAAATGTGCTTCTGAATTTAAATTTGTATACTGTTGCAAAGCAACATGTACTTTTGCTGATTTCTGTGCTGTGGTGGTGTTTATGCTCTGTGAAAGAGTTGTAAAATCCCAATTCCTTTTTTTTTTTGGTGGGGAGAGCTATCTGCTAAGGGGTTAAATGCAAATTAGCCAGGACATTTCATTTTTATGTCTAAATCTTAGAGAATAAGACAGCAGATAAAAGATTTGGGGAATGAATGCTTAGTGGTGTGTGTGTGTGTGTGTGTGTGTGTGGCAATAAAGAACAATGAAAACAGAAGAAATAATGAATGAAAGTATTTTGATGTTTTTTTGGAGGTGGATTATTAGACTTTATTAGACATAGTAAAGAAAATCAGAGGCAGATTCCATGCTGAGGATGTCTGTATTCACAGGGAGCTTTCAGTCTTGAGAGACATATAATTATGATTACTGGCTCACAGAAAGAGTGTGTCTGAACAATTCCATCATAAAGTGAAGAACACTTAGCCCATATAAATTCTTGGTCAAACCTTCTAAAGAAATTTCTGATTAAGTACAGGTTTGGAAAAGAAATAATAACTAAATATAGAAAAACAGGGATTTTTGAAATAACACTTTTTTTCAAAAAGATAAGTCAGTTGAAAATTCAGACTAATGTTTTATTTACAAAACATTAATACAATCAACACAAAGTTTTTTAAGGAGAGTAGAAATCTTATTAGAATGTCTTATGAAGAGGATATTGTTTTCATGTAAACAAACAGATTACCTGAAATTGGGAAAGATTGTTACAAGCTTCATATATTGGTGAACATCTACTCATTTAAATGAATGCAAAACAAAGTAATGTCACAAGCCAAACTCTAGGAGACTTGCCAAAACAAGAAAATTAACTTTCTATAATTTCTCCAAAATAAGCACAATTTCCAAATAATTGAATAAACTCTGAGAAAGGATATGAACTGATTGATAAATGAAATACAGTATGTCACACTAGAGATAGTATAAAGAGGGGAAAACAGCATTTGAGTCTACCCAGAATTAAACATTACCAAGGCAAAGGTCAAATTTTGGTACAATCCGAATGGTTAGAATAAGTACAGCTCAGATTCAAAGATAAGAGCATTGTTAGGGAAACCAAAGACCATATTTGTGTGTGTGTGTGTGTGTGTGTGTGAGAGAGAGAGAGAGAGAGAGAGAGAGAGAGAGAGAGACTTTGGCTTGAGATCTGGGGTAAGAATGTGCTCTAGGGGAGAATACTAAGTTACCTAGAAAGAGTTGTGAAGCTGAAAGTAGGTCAAACACAGTAGGGCTGGAACAAGGTTCTGACTAAGAAAGAAGAAGATGCTATTAATATCAAGTGACACTCTGAGCATCCAACCTCAGCATCAGGGATGCCTTCCTTAAAGTAAGAAAAATACCCTACAGTAAGGTTTTCTCTTGACAGAGACAAAAGTTAGCGGTTGACATCCACAGACTGACAAGACATGTCAAAAAATTGTGCCACATTTGAGGGCTCTGGAACCACCTCTGACTTCCAAAGACCTGCCCTTTGATAAAGTGAAAAGGCAAACTTCACAAGTTCAAGGCAGTCATTTAAATAATTAAAGTTCTGCTAAGACTTGTATTAATAACCCGAGGAAGAAGGTAACAGAGTACAAAATCCAAGTGTATCCTACATAGAATCTGTCTCACTCAACATTCGAAAATTTAAAATAATAGAAATCATATACTGAAGAAAGAAAAGGAATGAACCTGAGGAATTTCAAATTTGACATTAGATTTTGAAAGTTGTGTTTAATGAGTTAAAGGGATTCTGTCTGCATTAGTTACTTACTGCTACAAAATAAATCACTCTAAAACCTAGCAGCTAAAAACATTAAGGACTTCTTGATGACTTTACAGTTTCAGGTTGCCAGCATTTTTTTTGATGAGTATAATATAGTCTCCTGTACCAGTCAATGTACCTCATGAAATTGCCAAATTTTGGTGAGGTCTGGGTTCTCGCCTTAAATTAAAACTGTTGAGCAGCTATAACCCTAAACTAAAAGGCTTTTGTATCATTCAGTTCCTCCAGGGCTGGTTTCTATGTAGCACTGGGTTTCCTGGGGGCTAATGGCTAGAGTCCACACTCACCCCCTTGCCCTGTTAACCTCTCCATTCTGGCAGTTTCATCATCAAAGCCAACAGGAGAATATCTGTCAAGGAGAAGGAAATTGCTATCTTTCATAACCTAATCTCAGAAATGAAAGCTAATCTCATATTTTTGCTGCATTCTATCGATTGCAAACAAGTTAAGTTTGCTCACACTCAAAGGGAAGTCATTACAACAATGAAAAGTGAATAATTAAAGGTAAGGACATTTGGGTATCATCTCAGGGCTCCCCATATGGTACCTTAGCCTTTAGGGAATACCAACTCAAATCTCACATCTCAGTGTCAATACCCAGGAGTGGTTCAAACAATATAATAAACACCAATTTTTGGTAGATGCATGGAATGCTTGCGACCCTTATATCTTAAAGATATGCCTGTGGTGAGTTGACTATAAAATGTCCCCCATAGACTCAGGTGTTTGAATATGAATTTCAAGTCATTGGCATAGTTTTGGAAGGTTGTGGAATCTTTAAGGAGTGACCCCTTGTTGGAAGATGTATGTCACTGGGCTAAGGACTTGAAGTGTTACAGGGCTGCATTGATCTGCTCTTCACACCTGCTGATGTGAGGAGTGACAGGAACTTCCCACTAAGGCTTGTCCTGCCCTCCCTCCCCTGGAAACTCCAATCCCTAAATAAATCCTTTCCTTCCCTTCCCTAAACTTCTTCCTGCTAAGGTGAACCAACCATATGCCATTTAACTCAGGGTTTCTTAAGCTTTTCCCAAAAACTTCTCTTTTTCATCTAAAGAAAAGTTTACACCATTCTGGGTCTATAAGTATATTTTTAAAGGGTATATAAATCCAGCATTTACTGACAATAAATAATATATTTACTTGAAAACAAATCTTGATTATACATATAAGTTTATCATTTATTAAAAATAAAAGTAAATTTGCAAACTGATGTGATGAATATTTGTGCTCATTTTCATATAAGTAATTCAATCTTGGCTAACAATTGATAAAATTTTAAGGTTTTCAGATTTCATAGATATTTTCACTTTAAAATTTTGAATATTGAGCTTTTCACTGTGCATAAATAAAGTGTCAGAAGTATGTTTAGGAATATCGAAGAAACTGGTGGAAATTCCAGACAAACATTAATTTGATCTTTTTTTGTTATGAAACTCAAGTCAGTACCACAAAGAACAATTTCTCAAGTCAACTATCCTAAAAAAGTAAAATCCAATGATAGAGTAACTGGATGTTTCCATGCTAAGGAATGGTTGTAGGAAAATAGGCAATGCCTTTCTTTTCCATAATAGATCACTATGTTTTTGTATAACCAGAAATGCAAATAGTCACTATTTTTCACAACATACAATAATATGGATTCTGGTTTTCTGAGCTAAGCTGTTTCAGGTATCATTTGCTGGTGTTACAGGTCATGATGGTAGTAGGTACAGTGTAAAGTATGTCTAAAATGTGTTCAAAACCAAGGATGCTGTGAAGGCCCAAGGAGTGAGTTAAATGCTTTGTATTTTTTATAGACTTGATTTTGCATTAATTTTCAGTCATTGCCCATTTTGCTATTGTTAAAATTTTCATGACCCACACATTCAGTTGCACAGCCCCATATAAATTCATGACCCACAGGTAAAGAATCTGGGCTTTTAAGAACTTGCTGAAGAAAGTTGAATATGTGCCAGTATACAGTGATGAAGAAATAATGATATTTTGGTCAATAATAGATGGCAAAACTGATGGTAATCTCATAAAATTACAACAACAAGAAAATTTTCGATGAAGTAATAATATGGTGTATATTGTAACATTGTATTATAATCCATTGCCGTCTCTCTGCCATAAATGAACCCACTGGGTGTCCAATCAGAACACTGCAACATATATAATCATCTATAGTGCATAAATAACATGTGACTGTTTTCCTGGTTTATATATTTTCTACACTGTTCATATCTATTTTGGCTATATTTCTTCTTGTTTAAAGAATGTTACATTCTCATCAGGTCCTTCTGAGAATATTCCAGAATAAGGTACCATAGTGATAGGAAAAACTGTTCCATGTGTGCTGTTTACCCAGAAGACTTGCCAGAGGGAGAAGACGTGAAGGCAGAATATGGGGACATTGAAGAGCTCAGCCCATGTAGGTCAAGGCTAAAGTGTTAGCATCTTAGTGTATGATATAAAATTGCACTCAGTGTATCTCCCTAGTATGACAAAACTACCTAATTACCAGGTTCCTGTTTTATTTCCAGTGAATGCCCTAGTTACTATTAATGAATTAGTGGCTACTCAGGATTGTGAGACATATATATATATATATATATATATATATATATATATATATTTGAAACAACATCATATTGTGATAACTCCTCCTTAGCCAGGAACAGAGTATATTGACACTGTTTAAGTCCTCAAAGTTGTGAAATAAATGACACTGTAGTGCTCAATGATAAATGAGTTATCATATCACCCCCATCAGGGCTCTGGAAACAATGTGGAAGAGGGGGCAGAAAGAACGGAAGAGCCAGAAAATCAAGATGAGTGCTTTGGAAGACATCTTTCAGGTATGCTATGGTTTTTGCCTTCATGACCTCACTGTAAGCTCTGTATGGTGCACAAGATCTATACAATACTGAACCCATCAATATTCAATCCTGGGTGATGGAGGAGGGCATGAGGCCAGGCTGTTCTGAGAAGTTACAGGTAGTTAGTCATGTCTAAGGTAGTGGGAGACACATGTGCTCTGGTAAATACCCCCCCCCATAACTGTCAAAGCAAGCAGACCTAATTAAACTCCAAGGGTCACACAGACAGAAAAGAAAAAGGAAAGAAACATCAGAGAAGAAGGGCAGGTTTGGAAGAAGATGTTCAAAGTAAAGGGGATGAGGGGTATTCAAGGTCAGGTGATCGGAGAGGGTGATGATCAAAGTGCATTAAATACATGTATAGAAGTCATAAATAAAAACTCATCACTGCCTTTCAGGTTCAGCAAAGGATCCTTGACATTCTCTCCAACCCTGTGGGTTCTGATCCCATCCCTGCTCAGGATACGTGGTGGTGTTCCGGGCCTCCAGGTTTCAGACTACTTTCTGAAATACTGAATCCTTTCCTGTTTTATGTTTCTTTTGCTTATTCCCATCATCAAAACCATTTAAAAATAAATCAAAGAAGTTTTATTCAATCTCGATTTCTTTGCAGCATGCTTTCAAATTCCTCCCAACTGCATTCAACATTTCCTTTCAGAGTGTTCCTGTATATCTTGACTTTTATCATCGTAGTAATCACAGGACATTTCACATTCACAGTCTTTTTAGGTAAGCACTTTGTATGCTCCTTGTTAGCAGTTCCAGAATAGAAGCTGTGGCATGAACCCCTGAAGCTTTTGCATGTCTATAAACACCAAAAATGCTCAATAATGAGTTTTAGGTTTTTAATTTTAAAACATGTGTGAAATATTCCACTTATAATTTTGTACATTTAACACAGTAAGCATTTGGTTATATAAGCTTGCTTTAGTTATGAAATGTTTAAAGACACAAAAGAAAAGAAATTATACATTTAAGCACTTTAAGAACTAAGTATGCTTTGTGTGAAAGAAAAAAAAAAAACAAGTTCTTCCTGATTAAGAAGCAAAACTTTAGTGTTTTCTGGGCAACCTTGATTGTAATTGTCAGTGGTTCAATAGTAACCATGAGTGAATGTGTTATTCAAGCAGAATATAAACACATCTATATGTGTGTGTGTGTATTCTCACGTCATTCCCTAGGGGACCAAGTGTTACAGAAAAGGAATGATAGAAGTCAATATCACCATCATCTCCAGCCAAGAAGGATTATTTCTCTAACTGCCTCCTCTGTGTGACAGTGTGTGTGTGCATTTTGCTACGTTGCATAACTTTTGAGAAGGAAATCTTGTTTTTTTTTTTTTCAGATAGAAACCAATGCTGAGTGAGGAGAGGAAAATCAATCATTAATTATTAAGCATGATTTAATTTTCTTCAACAAGATCAGACATGCTAATGCATTTTAACAACTCTTTTCATTAATTAAAGAATGAAAAAAAAACAGCCAAGAGAACTAAGTGAACTCAACAAGTTCCTTAATTTAAAAGCCCTCTAATGAGACTCGTTTTGAAGGAAGGATTCAGTGGTGGGAGGATTTGCAAGGGAGAAAGAGTTGGAGGTAGTGGTGAGAGGAGTTAATGATCGTGATATATTGTCTATATGGAGGAAGTTGGTAATATAAAACTAAATGAAGTAAAGCCCTCTAGTAACTATGAATTCATAAAACTTTATTCTTTTTAAAGGACAACTTTTGAGATCTTCCCTATTCAATTCTTTTCTCAGTGATATTTCCTGTGTCCGCTTTCTCACTGGGCATTTCCTGCCGAGAGTTGCCATAGCAAGTCTATTTTGAATGATGAAATTATTTTATCATTTTCTCAGACTACCTGGAATACATCCCCTTCCCCACTCTGACCCGTATACACCACAGCAGGTGGATCCACACTGACCAGTACACACTGTCAGTTATGCCCAAGCTGGGAAAGCACTAAGCAAACTTGCTTTTTACCAAGAAGGGATTCTCCACACCCATGATGAGCGTTACCTGCCCCACATGTTGAGCCCTCCTTTGACTCAACATTCAACTGACTGAATCCACAGGAACATTATTCAAATCCCTCTAATATTGCACACTACCCAGTTCATACTCAAGACAAACCTTTTCCTGGGGGCTCGCAACCTAATCTCAGACTAATGAAAACATTTGATGTTTCACTTTTAAAAATATTTTCTTTATTCATTTTCAAGGAGAGAGAGAGAGAGAGAGAGAGAGAGAGAGCACCAGGGCCACCACCTTGTGGGTCTGGCTTATGTGAGCACTGGGGAATTGAACCCAGGGCCTTAAACACTGGAGGCAAGTGCCTTAACTGCTGAGCCGTCTCTCCAGCCCCAATGCTTCACTTTTTTATGCTTTATTTCACATAAATCATAGTGGTACACCAGACAATGCATTCACTCTGAGTAGGAAACTGAGGACTGGAGAGAATGATCCCTGGTTAAGGACATTTGCATAAATAGAATGAAAAAAAGTGAGCTACTGCATGGAAATTCTTTATATAACTTTATTCTTTATATAATTTTAAAGCAAAAATTAAACTAAATTTGGGTTGTCAAGAATTATATAGTTCGGGCTGGAGAGATGGCTCAGCGGTCAAGGCACTTGCCTCCAGTGCCTAAGGCTCTGGGTTCAATTCCCCAGGACCCACATAAACCAGACCCACAAGGTGGTGACCCTGGTGTGCTCTCTCTCTCTCTCTCTCTCTCTCTCTCTCTCTCTCTCTCTCATCTCTCTGCTTGAAAATGAATAAATAAAATATTTTATAAAAAAGAATTATATAGTTCATGTTTCCATGTTCAAATGAGTACACTGAAAATACTCTATTCCGTCAGTCAACTAGTAAAGACATTCACGTCACTTATAGTCATGACTGATCTCGACTTTCATCACAATCACAGTGCACAGAGCACTCATTTGATAATTTTGTTGTTATTCAAATAATTACTGAACATCTAGCAGGTATCAGCTGCTGCTTTCTTCCAGACCCACAGCAACCCACACATCAGGGTTCTTATCATACCCAATGGACAATTCCAGATGGTGATTCGCAGGTCTGGCAACAGCTGAGGAAGGGGTGAAGAGCCCACCACAAAGGATTGAATTATTTAGACAGAGACATTGTGCAAAGAAGCATGCCTGTAGAAATCATCTAGAGAAGAAAAGTATAATGGAAGAGCGAATTCATAGGCTCCAAGACAGGATCTAAACACTTTCCAACCCTTGGGAGTCACATGGAACAGGAGTTCAGAGCAAAGATCAAGGAGGAGTCAGCAGAGAAGGTTCAGGAGGTGTGCACATGTAAATATCCCTCAAGGAAAGAGGAAGTGGTCTGCAGCAGAGACGAGAGATGGATGGGATGTCATGGAAACGTGCTGGATTAGAAGGTAAGAATCCGTTGAAGATGAAACTGGAGGTGAGAAGCTCTAGTAGAGCCTAAGAAGATTCCCCAGAGACATCATCACATGTGACGAAAACATAATGTCCCTGCACACATTGTGAATTCCAGTCAGAAAATGTGACCATTGGTGCTCTTTAGGTGGATCATCCTTGAATGCATTCACAAAGAGGCAGGACATGCCCTCATTCAGTGGTTGGGAGAGCTCTGCGAGATCAATGAGAGACGATCAGAGAAAGATGCATATTCCTCCTTATTAATGTTTTTGATGAGCATAGAGTAATGGGATTCCTCATGGAGTCTTCATATGTAGGTATCATTTATTCCTCACCCTCCTGCTCTGTCATTTCCCATGCTCCGTCTTGGTCTTCTCTCCACGGTGATTCCCCATTAGTTCCTCTTTCTGCTTTCTTGTGTGAATTCTATTAATCAATTTCCCTCCTCCATTAAGTTCTGTTTTCATGATCTTTTTAGTTTCCTGAGCTACAAACACACATATTCTCTCTCTCTTTCTCTCTCTCTCTCTCTCTCTCTCTCTCTCTCTCTCTCTCTCTCTCTCTCTCTCTCTCTGACACAACACACACACACACACAATTTTGGTTTGGAAAATAGCATCTTCCTGAACAGATAGCTAGAACTCTAGGAGTGAGTATGTGTTTGAGCAGGTGTGAAACAAGAGTGCACATCTTCTGACCTATGAGAGAAAATGTGGCCTACTTCCCTTGATAGGTATGATCTCATACCATAAGGAATTGATTTGTTTATTCTCAGTTTCAATTGCAGACCTATGAGATGAGAATAAGTGCATAAATTATACAGTGTGAAAGAGGTGGTTTGGAATAGTTTTACCCCTCTGCATATGAATTTTGATACATTGAAGAGAACCTGTGGGTATACATATAACCTGAATTTCTCTGTCCTTAGGTCACACACTGCCTATCCCAGCGAAGTCTCCAATATCATGAACTGGTATAACACTGGAAACTACTCTACCTTGCATTTTCCTTTGGTCTTCCTTGACTCCAATTTTCACAGAAATTTCTTCATATAAAAGCAGCATTTTAAGTCAAACTAGCAGATAGTTATTTTGTTACACAAAGTGTCCTGATAACATCTTATTATTACTCTGCTTCAGAGTACGCAGAGGTATGCCAATTAATTAACCACAGAAAGAAGAATCAAAGAGCAGCTCTGATTGTTGCTCCCCCCCCCCCCCGTTTATCCATCAAGTAGACACATTTTTAATTTCAAACACTACAAGAAACCGTAGTGACTGTGACTTTCTGGAACTTGGCTTCTCTTCATTTGTGTTTAATTTGGTTACAGGGTCTCCTGGGGATCAGGCTGAACTTGACCTTGCCAAGGAGCTAAGGATGATCTTGGCTTTCTGATCCGGCTTCCTCCAATTCCTGAGTGCTGAGATTTCACATGTTCCTTGTGCATCTCTTCAGGTTCACTGTGGCACAGGGGATTGAATGCAGGTCTTCTCACTGTGAAGGAGGGGAACATTCTAATCCCTGAGCTGCATCCTCAGCTCTGACTTCTGTTTGGTTTTATTTTGTCAACTTGCTTTTGTTCCTATTCCTCTGCCTCATCCTATATAGTATTTGTTTCAGCTTTTCTCATCCCTGGTGTCTTAAGCATGTTATGTGATAAGATATTAAGGTTTTAGCACATGTAATTTCTTATTTGTAGTGCCCTTGGTCCTATTCTCCAGCTAGAATTATTTGACCATTCCATACTAAATCAAAAAATCATCTACTTCAAAAGACCTCCCTGAAATCCTGGTCATATCTGAATGCTGTCTATATTAAAATAATTAATGTAAAAGTGAAATGAAATCATCTTGCTAATATGACTCCAGTTCTGGATCTTCAGTGTAGAACCAACTGAAATATACCAGATAAGGGCGACACCATGTAAGCACAAGTACTGAATTGTGTCTCTTACAGTTGCTGATGGGGCTGAAGGTGGGAGGGTCTGGAGCAATTGGATTGCAAATGTAATTAGGAAAACTTCATGGGATTATGGAATAATTTTAATCTTGAATGTGATCATGGTGGTTATATGGCTGTTTGTCAATTTCCATAGAAATATGTGATAAAATGGAACATTTTATGCTCCATAAAATATGCCTCAAAATATGTTATGATAAAAAGCTATCAGTGTGAGGTTCTCAGGTCATATGTGAGTCTCAGTGCTCCCTTCCCTCGTATGTGTACTTTGTCATTGGCTTTACACATTGCCCCTTCTGCTAATAACAGAGGAACCAGAGGAGAGAGAGATGCGGGACTCCTACACCACTTCTTCCTTTCCTATGCCCCTCCTCTTGGTATCCTTGGTCCTGCCGTACATACAGAACCTTCTCAGACTGGAGGAAGTCCAGACTCTGGAAGTGCAAGGAGATCATGTGAGAGAGGAATAAAAAGAAACAAAGAGGAATCAATCAGACTGCTTACAAATTGCAAATTTGTAAAATACATACTCATATGCCCTCTCTTTTACAAGAAACATTGTCAAAACATCAGAACCAGAATTATAGTAAAAGAAAATATCAAACTTAAAAAAAATAAAAAAGAACAGAGAACATGAGAACTAGATATTTCTGTATAATTCAACAACAGAGAAACTAGAATCCATAGGGATTGTGTACTGTATAACTCAGAAAGCTAGAAGAAAAAAAATGAATGCTCTTACATAAAGAAATGTTAAGTGCTTGAATACACTGCCGTGTTAAACTTGGTTTAAACACTTTACAATATTTACAAGTATTGAAGCCTTCCATGTTCCCTCAGGATTTGTAAAATATTGAGATTTTTTTTCAGTATTCGTTAAATAAATTTAAACTTCCAAATAAACTAGAATTTCTTACAGAGCTAAACTATAAGTTAATATAACAGTTAAAAAAACCTTTATAAAATATACTGTTTTCTTGTGTGTTACTGGTTATCTGCTGTAATTCTCCACAAACAGACAGTTGAAACAAGACAAAGTAGTGAAGTCTTGTAGGAGCTCCAAAAAGCAAAGGGTCTTCCTACATGGGAGGGAAGAAAAAAACCAGAAGAGATAAAGAGAAGAAACAATCAATTGTTATGCCTTGGAAAAATAAAACATGAAATGACTAATCATCATAGGAAAATACATACAATAATTATATAATTGCATATAATTATAATAAGAGGAAAAACAATGTGAAAAAAGAAGTGTACTAATTTAAAATATAATGAGAACTACTTGCACTAACCATCTTGAGGATAAAAAATTGTATATTTTTTCAAGGATTCTTCAGCATTTTCTATACCGTATACACTTGCTGACATCGTTTCCTCTTCTTTCAGGCCCTCATTATTGCAGAACTCTGTTTTGTCACTTTCTGTACCCACACAACTCGCTCACAACTAACACAGAATATGCTCAGGTTTTTCTCTTGTTTTTTTAAGCAAATTACATACAAAAGAATGAATAGATGATGGCTACTAAGAATTCACAAAATAGCAACAACACATACATAAAAACAGTAATTGAAAGGCCTGAACACAGGTTATTGAGTGAATTGTTCAATTCTTCTTGCTAAATTACAGCTTCAGCATCTCCTGAATGAGGGCCTTAAGGCTTCACATCAGACTGTTTTGGTCTCACAAGGGTCCACCTCTCTGTCAATAGGCAAATGGCCTCTTGAGGGAATTTTTCCCCCCCTTGAAGTGTTGACATACTTTAGAAGTCATAAATAAATGGTCTATTATCTTTCATCCTTTATACTTGTAATAAAGGACTGATACAAACCTAGTGATGACTATAGATTTATTAAAACTAAGTATAGAAGTAGAATTTCAAGGTTCTTTCTTTAAGTACAGAAAAAAAACAACAGATACTATTTAATACATGCTTAGATATGAGGATATTAGAACCCGCAACATATCTGTACAAAACATTTTATTTCGCAATAATTTGTATTCTTATCAACTTGTAAGAAGAAACAGGCCCTCTTCAACAAACTCTCCCCTTAATGGTGACACCCTTTGTAACTACAGTGACAATATCACCAGAAAATACTCATTAACACAGCACATTCACCTTACTCAGATTCCCCAGGGAATACTCATATCTATCTATCTATCTATCTATCTATCTATCTATCTATCTATCTATCTATCTATCATCTATCCTCTATCTATATGTATATCCACATAACAGTTTTATGTATATTGTTGATTCATTTCTATATCGTTTTTAAAGTGTGGCTCAATTGCTACTACAATCCAGGCCATCATTTAGTATCAACAAAAACCATACTGATGTGTAGAGTCCCATGTGTACTTTTGTTTTTCCTCTGAGAATTAAAGCTTTATTTGGGCCATGAACCCATGAGACAAGAAAAGTACTCAATGAAGGCAATACACCATGGTCAAACTAGAAGAAGAAATCTGAGAAGTCTGAGCCTCAGTTTCATCATCTGTGAAATGAGTCAAGTAGCCACACATGAGTCCCCTGTGACTAGGATTACTGTTTTAACTTTATTTTAGGTGTGACATGTGTATGTATGTATGTATTTATGTTTTATGTGTATGAGTGTGTTTCTATGCATGAGTGTTACATGAATATATAGTTCCAAGTCTTATTACATGATATGTATAATTGGTACTAAAAGTCAAGTTTTGCTGTGGCTCAAGGAAACTTTTCTTAATTTCTTTTTAATAACTCACTGACAATTGGCTAAAAAAATCAAATTTTCCCTATTCTACTTAGTTGAAAGCAAAATTTTAAGAAAAAAATGGTAATGAAATTTTTTAAGGTCAAAATTAAAATGTTCAGGACATGCTCCGTGTTTACAGGTTAAAAGAAAGGAGTGCCTATGGTTGATTCTGGCAACTGACAGAAACATCCCGAGTAAAGATCACAGAAGTGAACATCCTCAAAGACAGCAGCTATTGTACCTTGTCCTCCCCTGCATCCTGTTTGCAGACCCCGTGTGTCCCACACCACACATTCCTATGCTGCCAAGTTTCCCGAATTCTTTCATCCTGTCAATATTTCCAAACAAACCACATGCATTCAAGAACATTTGACCGTCTTCTGGGCAAAATCTATTAAAGAAAGCCATGGAAAATATCTCCTTTTGCCTCAGCAGATGTGATTTATTTATTTATTTTTTACTTTCGTTCAAGAGGTTATTTGGTGTTATTAATAGTCCTCATAGACCTGTAACGGTGTTTAATGGAACTCTTAGAAAACTAACGTATGATTCATTTCTGTATCAAACTGATATTGTTATGAGAACATCAACATATATGTATTGATTAAAGTACTGTAAAGTGTAGACAAACTATTTAAAATAAATGATAGGGCATATAAGGAAAAGAGACACCTTATTTGCTAAAATAGCCATATTAATCTTAAAATCACAGAAAGTTTTATAAGACTTAGAAATCACAGAAAGAAATTCCTGGAAAACGTGTAAAATTTAATCACAGCATACATGTAATGCATGCATTTATTCAGTTATTTAAAACTACTGGATGCTTACTTTCTGCCAGACATATTTGTAGAATCTTAGCTATATGCAGATGGTCCAGAGAATGTGAAATTACAGGCTTCTTATCTTAAAACCATATCTGTGACCCTGGTGCCTTAACTCACTCCAATTAAAACATCAATGAAGGTTTCCAAGATACAGAGTTATGCTGACAAATCCCACATTCCAACGTGTGCCTCCCCAACTTAAAAGCCTATGTGTGTCCTGGTGGCCTCCTGTTCTCCAGCTAACTGTCATGGTGGCAGAAGCAGGTTCCTGTTTCAGGACCTTAAATCCATAGACAATGGAAGTAAGTATGGAACCAAAGTGTAATCAAAGGCTACAAGTCTGGTACACTATTGCCCAAGATTTGAAATGAACACTTAGAGTGAGACATCAATGATGAGAGGGATGTCAAAGACACAGGTGATATATATATATATATATATATATATATATATATATATATATATATATATATATATATATATATATATATATATGGGA
>PVHP010017976.1:0-10744 GCA_004024765.1 Zapus hudsonius | reverse complement strand
AGGAAATAAAAAGAAATTGATGGTATGGTGATAATTTCATCTATTACCCTCCCTGGTATCCACCTCCAATGTTGAAAGATATTTTAAACTCTAGCATGGATCTCAGAATCTGTGAGCCATGACCTTCAAAGTAAGTGAAGCATATCTCCAGGAAAACATAGTTTTTATTTCTCACTTTAGCCTAAAAAAAGAAATCCTGATATAAAAATAAGCACTAGGGTCATTGAAACCTCCTCTTATGATTAGCTATAAAATATGCCCATTTCAAACACACCCTGAAATAGTTCTAGAATCAGCATGGAGCACGAGCCCAAAAATTCTGAGAGTGTTTTTCCACAACCATTAAAATGCATAGCAATGAGAAGATTATGTGAACATCATCTAAAAGCTTTACAAGAAACTCTCTAAAATTGGTAGTTATAAGTGTTTACAATACAAACTCAAGGTGATTGCACGGTGATTAGCACTTGCTTATATGTCTCTTAAAAAGCCACACGATCTACATCTGAACAGTAATCTCTTTGAGCACTTGACCTTGATGAAGGTGGTGCTGATTTTGGTGGCAGAACTTTGAGAGACAGGCTTGTGATTCTGCCAGGGCCTAATGCTGGAGGTCAAAGCATGAAGAGAATCCCTAATGCTAACCAAATTGTGGTTTCAGGTATGAGGGGGATCATTTCAGAGATAACAGAAACAATATCACCTTATATGAATTGAGTGCTCAGTATATGCCTGACAATTTGTAAGCCTGTTACTTTACCATAATCTTACTAAAAAGTGAAAGAAAGGTTTAAATTCTGTAAAGCAAACCTGGAATGTAGTTCCAACTTTCCAATCCTAGCTGAAGGAGGCTGCACAAATTTGATATTTAAGTGCTTTACTTCAGCCTCAAGATGGAGTCCAGTTCTTCTTCAGCTCAAGAGACAGAAGAATCACATGGGTCTGCAATGTTGTTCAGATCATAGTGGAGAGATGGTGATGACCAGTCACCTCACCACTAATAGTGATTGATGACATGAAAAGTTGCCATCAATTCTTTCTTATTGAACATTATCACCATTTATTATCTCAACCATTAGAATCAGGCAGGACCTGTCTCAGAGCAGAAAGACTGGGGCAGAGAAAAACCATAAGGCTTCTGCTAGGAATGAAAGCTCACAGTGTCAAGAAAAATATCTTGAATTCTAGTATGATCTAGCCCAAGTAACAGCATGTCATAGGTAGAGGCTCTTTGAGTCAGCAAAAATTTGGCAAATTTTTTCTCATCTAAAAGAAAATAAGTTACACCTTCTTCCTCTCCGGAAAGAAATAATCTTCTATGTTTATGACATTCCACATCTTTATCAAAATGTGGCTTGTTTGACTGTCCATTTTGATGTTGTGTGTCTTGAAGATAAATGAGGAGCATGTTAACCCCATCACAATAAAAAAAATGTGAGGCAGGAGAGGTGTAGGTAGAGCTCTCATCTCACAAGTAGAGGACCTAAGGTCATATGCACGCTTACATGAATTCTGGATATGTTGGCCTGCTTATACTCTGGCTCCTGAGGAAGTGGTAACAGAGAACTCTGGAGCAAGCTGGCTAGCTAGACTAGCCAACCAGCAAATCCAAGGTTCAGGTAAGTTCAGTAAATAAGGTGGAGAGTGAACTAGGGAGAAACTCAGTATCAGTTTATGGCCTACAGTCAGAATGACAGACAGACAGACATGCACACATGCCCTAAAATACATATTCATATACATGCACATATGCAGTGGGGGGAAAAACTAATATAAGAGAACTAGCAAATACAGACCAGATGTTACTCTCCAGGAGTTCTGAAATCCTTACTGCCCAGGTGGAGTGGGTCTTCTTTCATTTAAATTGCAATCCACTCTCAAGGACGATAGACCTTTGCTCCTGTTCCTTGTGGTCCTCTTCCACATCTAACAAAATCACACCTTTTCCTGATTGCTTAGTGCTTTTTGGAATGGACACAGAAAGCAGGACTTCCCTGCTCACTGATACACATTCTCAGTGTGGCTTCTGATTTATGAAAAATAAAGATGTAGAATGACTTTTGACTTAAACAAAATTGCTGCATTTTAGCCAAGATTGGTGGTTCTTTGGGCACAGAACTCTAATGTTTTTGAATCTCACCAGTTCTACATGGAAGTTACAGCCACATGTTGTCTTTGTTACATATATTTCCCTACTTTTTCTCCCACCATTTTCTGTTCATCTATGGAGAACTGTTTGAGTCTGTTGACTTTGGTAGATAGGCCACTGCTTACTGTTCTCCCTGAACCACTTTGCTCCATGGAAAGGTGTCTGTTGGATAGAGGCTCACAGCTCCTTGGGAATATGGCTTCCCATTTGCACAGGCGGTTTCCTGATTTGCAACACTGACAGTGCCCCTGAGAAGCAGAGTGGATGTGAGCCAGAGTCAGGCTGGACTCAGGGGACACATGGTATTTCCATTCTCTCCTGACATACTCAAGGTGTGACCAGTGTACTCCAGGCTCTTTTCTTTTGGGGGAGAATGTTAAGTAGGAAGTGACAAAAGAGAATAATTTCTGGCATTACATAAGTGATGAAGGCATGAGCACAATTTGATCTGAAAGTCTTCCAAGAGGTAAGTCTGAAGAAAGAGGGACCCAGCAAGGCTCCCCTTGCTCTCTCCCAGGCAGAATCAGGCTGGGTGAGATGGGGCCCTCTGGGATTCTTGTTCACCAAAACTTCTCCCATTTTTCAGTTTACTCACAGTCCCTGTAAAATTGCATTATTAACCCTCAAAGGATGTGAAAAGATTCTCCTTTCTCTGCTAACTAGAGAAACCTTTGGTAATGTGACGATTTTGGAAATTTATGAATTGCAGGCTTCTTTTAAAGGATAATTCTTATTTTGATTTTTTTAAATTCAAACAAGTGATTTCTGGCATTTGATCACTATTCCTTTTTCTTTGAAAATTACATGTCATTTTTTTCTGCTTTTTTTCAAGATGCTGAAAGGTATTAATGATTATTAAAGGAGGAAGAGAAAAAAGAAACCACATTTGTACTGGTGAACAGATAAGGCTAAATTTTGCAATTTAAGGGTTTTTTTGTCACTTGAGAGGTACACATTCTTTCATTTGCTGGAATTTCTTTTTTCTTTTTTTAGAAAATCTGGAAGCTTGGGCATGGCATGTCTTACAAATTACTCCATGAAAAAGCTGCTAAAGAAATTTTCTACAGGCCTAACAATATTGACCACTATGCAATGACTATTGAATACATTCTAGAATGAAGTTCTTTAATACTCTAAATCAAAAATCTAGGAATTCAATTTGACATATCTTTGAATTTATGGAGAGTGCTGGCATTTATATAATTTTAATTGATGCACCTTTAAAGCCTAGCATATAGGTATGATTAACTCCTCTTAAGGAAAGATAATTTCACTCCATTGACAGCGTGCTCTGGAGGAAGGGATGGTAACTGCTTGGATTTGAAGGAACTTTCTAGAGTGAGGAGAGTAACGTGGATATTATCAAGTGTTTGTAGGAGAGCTGATATCTCTTAAGGGGAATTGGCTGCTCAAAGTTACCATGATGGTTATTTTATTCTGCTGCATACCACATATTCCTTGTTGGGAGGTCTCAGACTCCTGACCCCCTGTGGTCAGCCCAAGTCTCACCAGCCAGCAGGAGAAAGGGCTCCTTTGGGGAGAGGTGAGGCGTATGGTTGGACAAACACACACAACCTGGAGATATGTCGGGCAAATCTCATCTTACTCCAGCACCCAAAACCCTTTTGTAACCCGAGGCTGCATTGTTCAGCCTATTTCTCAGCAGAGTACAGCAGAGCAAAGTATCAACAAACAGGGTCAAGGTTTATCAGCTACTACTTCTGCCTCCTGGGATTAAAGGTGTGTTGGTATTAAAGGCACGTGCCACCATGCCTGGCTTTATTCCATATTCTAAAATTTACCTTAATGTTGTGGCCCAACAATTCCTCTTCACTTTTCTCTTTGTTCATGCCTCTGTTTAACTTAAGCTTATATTGAATGTTTTTTTCTTTTTAAAGCCATGGTATTTTTTAACCTTTTTCTTTGTGTGGCTGTTCATTAAGAATACTTTTTTATCTCACTCCTTACATTGTGATCACCTTTGTCAAAGCACTCTCTTAGTAGTGGTAGTAATTGTGTTTCCTTCCTCAGCTTCCATAAAGTAACACGTTTATTTTATTATTCCTGATATAGAAAGAAGGCTGCAGAGTAAATACTCATTCCAGCGTCTTTTGCAGTCCAGCTGCTGGCTTCCCCAGAGGTGTTCACAAACTGGTTAAGAGGAGGGCAGATGGAAAGGGGTGGGGCTTCTGCTGTCCCTCTCAGTGCATTGGTTCTGAGGGAGCCTTGTGTCTTTAATGGCTTGTTGGTATTAGGATGTACACTGCAGCGGGTGTAGCCTACTTCTGGTCCTATCAGCAAGAGCTGGAAGCTGACTTTGGTATGACTCTGGAGATAGACCCTACAATGACAGTGATGCTTCCCTGACCTGCCAGATCCACATAGCACAGGGGAGATACAGCATTTTTGGTGGCTGGTTCTCAGGATGGTGTGAGGAGCTACTTCTCAAAGCTAAGCCTAAGACTTAGTTTGCTGTATTTTCTGCTTCTAGATGTGGAAATAGAATCTGTGCGGTATTCTATGGTAAATTACCTCATGTTTAAACTAACCCAACACATTCTCTGTAACTGAATTTTGATAAGGTACATGTGCATTTCTTTTCAGGAATTTATTACTTGCTGTTTTCCCTGACTCAGGTATGAGGGCAATATTCATACCGCATATGTCATTATCGTTTCTCCTTCTATAGCTCCACAGACATCTAGAAGCAGCCGAGTGACAGAAAATGCATAGAAGCTTTAGCCCACGAGCTACAGATCCACCAAGAGCAGAGAAGACACTGAAAGAGGAGAGCAAACTTTCTCTTCTCAGGATTACATGGAAGCAACTGGCTCTTACTTTTTACATCCTTCTGATGTTTTCCTCCTGATTTTCATTTGGAATAACATGTAAGCGATAAGATGGATTCACTTGTAAAGTAGAAATCAAAAGGGTTTAAGTAGATCACACAATTGTGATTTTGGACTAGGTTTTCTGGGGTTTTGGCATATTTCTTTTACCCATTTTAGTGAAACCTTCAAGGGGGTAAAATTAGAACATTCCAAGGTCATTAAAGTCAACAATAAGAGAGAGCTCAATCTGCTGCTTCTCTGATGAGTAGAAGTAGGAAATGCTGGACGAGAACAGACATGTTTTCATAAGAAAAACTCCAAGAAAAGTTCAAGGTTCTCCAAACTCTACGTTAAGTGAACATCTGCTACCTTAATAGTTCCAACGTGGTTCATTTTCACTAGCATCAAATGCAGGCAAATTTGTTCATATTTATATATGTACATGGGTATATCATATATGCATACCTGAAAATTCAAAAAATATATGTAACAAATATTAAATATTTAATCTGTATATTTTATTGCATTATATCCATACTTTATCTATCACATTCTCTTAACTCCCTTGGACATATGATTTTGGGGAGAACATATCCTGTATTTATTTTAGTTTTAAATGAAAAATATTATTAAGCAGGCACCAGCATTTCAGATTGAAGTGGTTTTGTTATCTTTATATGTAGTGTTTCCATTTCACCAGAAAACATTGCATCAGAAGGGAGTATGTTCCGACTATGAAAAATATGGCCAAATAACATCTTAGAAAATGTTGATATTGAATGGATAATTATGGGCAGATGTCATAGTTGCTATGCAATTTTAAACTTTTAAATGTTATTAAAATCATTCAATTTCTTAAAGATGTAGCTCAGCATAAACTATAGTTAGCAAATGTACTCAATTTACATGTCATATTGTTAGGACCCCAGACCCCCGACTCAAAAGAAGACTCTGACCAACTCTCCTATGCAACACGCAAAGGGTTTTATTAAAAATCACCAGGCATGCCCAGGGCTCAAGTGCATATCCATAGCAGGACAGAGGCAAAAAAGCCTAGAGCCAAGTTCAGCAGATCCTTTAAGGGAATCCAAACATGCATCACAATTCAGGGAATCTTTACAGGCTTTTCCAATAACCTGGGCATTTGCATATTCTTTCCATATCTATAGAACCCATCTGCCAGGCCAATCTCAGTCTTAACCACAGATGCAAGATTACAGGGAAACAAAGGCAGGATTATAGGGGCAGGGTGAGGTGGGGGAGGCTCGTACCAACATACCATTCTGGGGTAGATATTTCACTTTTTTATTTCCTGTTACTAATAATTAGCTTCCTCTTGCCTTGAGATTTTTCTACTTTAATTTTAATTTTAGTCTAACAATATTACATTATAATAATGTTTTTGTTTTTCCAGATATTGTATATTTCATGCTTTCAATTGTTTTGGAGTATAACTAACATTAACACATTCACTGAGAGGGTGAGGAGATGTGTGACATCATGATCATCTGTGATTTCTCATTATTATCCCTAATGAAACATCATCTGCTGTGGGCACAATATGTTTGTAGAACAGTTCCATGATGAGTCTCAATGCTCACCAGGGTTACTTGATATTGAATTATCAATACTAATCATTGGAAAAGGAATAAAGGTTTACATTTCTGTAAAGATTATGATTTTGGCACATCTTCCTATCCAGGATTTAATATATTATAGCCTCCTTCTGTGGATACAAGTGGAAGATGAAGAAGTAATGAATGAACTTCTGAGTATTTGGCAGACAGAGTTCAACAGAGTGGTGTCTGGACAGAAGACCTCTAGTCTAAGAACGTGAAGGGTACAGCCTCTCGCTGTGGGGTGGCATGTGTCACCACTGTGGCCCAAGCTGTAGCAGACATGAAAGAACAGATTTTCTTTGGAGATCTAGGCAGAAGGTGACACACAGGCTAGTTGATTTTAGGGTGGTCATAGAGGCGTATTATCATCCTGTCCCCAGACCTGCTGCCACAGGGATTTTGAAGCTAAGTGACCATTGTTCTCTGTAGCCCAGATTTCCTCACCCTGGGAATTGTCACCTGATACCATCGTCTGAGCTCCTCATTGGACCAATTAGATAAGAAGCTAAAAAGGATGCCTCCCAAGGAGGCCGCTGGGAATCACCCCAGGTGAGCCTTCCCACACAGGTGAGACATGCTTCTACAGGTGGTTGGAAAATCTCAAAAATCTTGATCTTGGCTCTTCACTTAGATTAATGAAAATTACTGAGCACCTGAGAATTTTACCTGTTACAGTATTAGAAACTAAAACTCAATATTGTTAAATGGGGGCTGAAGAGATGGCTCAGGGATTAAGGGGGCTTTCCTGCAAAGCCTAATGTCGTAGTCAGCCACACGCCGCTGAGATGAATCTTCAAACCAGGCACAATTTGGGGGAGGAAAGTATTTACTGAAACTACAGATTGAGGGGAAGTTCCATAACAGCCCTCGTTCACAGGTCCAAACAGAGAGAGAAAAACCCATCACCAACACCACACACACAATAGCAAACAGGCAGGATAGCCAAGGAGAGAATTTCTTCCCCTTTATATAGTCTTTGTGTGGGGGTCTTAAAACCCTTTTCCAGACTTAATGGCTTCCTGAGTCTCTGGAATTTCCTTCCTGCACTGCCCACACTGGAAAGAATGTTTACCTCTAGCTTCTTTGAGCTTCTTTACGTCTTGCCCCTTGCTGAGAGGCTGCGTTCCTGTAAACATCAGAGACCCACCCAAGATAATTAAAAAGATACAAGTTGACAACAAAACCTAACCATCACACCTAACGAACCAGGTTTGCTTCTCCAGTACCCACCTAAAGCCAAAGGCAAAAAAGGGATTCATGCATCTGGAGTTCCTTGCAGTGGTTAGAGGCCCTGGCATGCCCATTCTCTCTGTGTGTCTCTCTTGTCTCTGCTTGCCAATTAAGAAAATATTTTTAATGATTAAATGGTTATTTATCAATTAATTTAACAATACGACAAAATAGCAACATAAATAATACTTTATATGGAACATATCTATATTTCCAAAACAACAAAATAAGAAGAATCACAGTGTTTTACATTATTTTTGCACATTCCTGCAGAATGTGGCTTAATGGGAGACACTTAATGGGAACTCATGTTGATATTGTATGCTTTGGTGGAAGAAAGATAATTGGGCCAATATAGATATGCAGTGAAGAAAATAAGGAGAGCTCTAATAGCCTATTCTGAAAATTGAGGATACACTTTAATGCTGCACCAGACTTGACAAGTAATATTTACTTAAAGGTTAATTAAATGTGGAATCTGCAACTATCAGTGCACTTCCTGAACTCTGTTATAGTATGAAGCTGGGGACTGTGGGGTAAGAGAGGCTGGTAGGAGAGTGAATATGGTTTAGGAACATGATGTGCATATACAAAAATGTCAAAATAAAAACCCGGTATCTTGTTCAAATAATTAAAAGGGAATATGCATTTTTAATTTACTGATATTTTATCAAGCTTGATTGTGAAATCTTATGCATTGATAACTCTAAAAACTAATGATTTATGGAGGAATGCATTGTCACAAATGTCACTTTATTGTACATTAATATAATTAATATCAGCACCATTACTATTAGAAAACTTCCTAAGTTTCAGAAATAATTTTTTTCAAAATTCTAATTTTTGCTTATAGACACAGAATTTAATCACAGATACTCCTCATAATTCCCAAGCAGTAACAATCTCATTGCAATAATTACTTTGAAAAAGCACCTGCAAAACCCATGAGTAGATACCATCATGTTATAAGCCAGTATTTCAAACAAAGCAGTGACATTCGACATAAAAACAATACTGAACAGAAAAGACCAGGTGCAGCTTTCAAGGCCAGCAGTCTCACACCTGCTTCTCCTGGTGACATTGTTCTGAGCTGCTTAACAGGTTAAGTCCCACTTTGGTTTACAGAACTTTGAATGGAACGCTGTGTGTTCATAAATATAAAGTGTAGATAGATTTCTTGCTGAACAATGCCAAGTTTGTGCTCTGATCTCCACATTCACCCACACACAAGTGAACATCTCTCTCTCTCTCTCTCTCTCTCTCTCTCTCTCTCTCTCTCTCACACACACACACACACACACACACACACACACACACACACAGTCATGCTTCCACAAAAATTGTTTCACCTAGCAAATCTGTCCACTTAGGGCATGATGATATTCAGGAGGTCACAGATCACACCTTATTTTTTAGGTCTACTTCTCCACCAGGCTGAGACTGAGGGGTATACACACTTTGGAAATTTTTGGTTGAACTCCAACAACTCCATTTTTTAAAATGACACACAGCTGAGTGGTTTCCCTCAGGGATGTTCTTCCACCCCTTCAGTCATGTTTCCTTCTAGCCACAGAAAGAGCCACTCATAATGTTGCTCAATGTGAAAACCTAAAAAGTCAAATGCAAGTAAGCCCTAAAAAAAGGACTTTTTTTTTTAGCTGTACAGACTCTACCAAGGGCTCTTTTCAAAAGATACTCTTACAGAAAAGCAGAATCTAATTGTAGTTTTGATTATACTTATCAACTAATATTTTTGATCTCATATATAGCTCATATTTTTTTTATTTTATAGGTATATCATACAGTTGAAATTGTAATTATCACAACCCTGACAAATAGAGCAGGTAATAAAATTACAGAGGAAAATTGAGGTAAGCATTCGCTTCACCTTAAAACTTGACAACCTCACTTGTCAATTCACTAGAGTACTGGGGAAATCGCTTTCTCTCCTTGTGTAGAAGTCTGTATTCTTCTCTTATTACATTAAGATGATGTGTTTCAAAAAGAGGTACACATTTTGTAGCTCTCTTCAAAGGAACAAGGGCCATTACACTCTATGCCTGCTAAATCAAGGAGTAATAAAGCTCCATGGGTTGGTTTCTCTTGAATATTCATTGTAATATTTTTGCTCTGTTTTTCTTCCTCTCAAGGATGACAAAAGATACCTTGTATTGTCTTTAAAAGTTGGGATTTTTTTCATTAGTAGTTTCCATTTTACATTTGCCATATAAGGCAGCCAGGATGCATGATGGATCATTTTATAACTTCTTGGAGCAGTTTTCAAACCCCTTTTATTGGAATTCATGTCTGGACCAGCTACAGAAATGCTTATGTAAATAAATAACTGTTTGCACAGGCTTTTAGGAAGAATATAAGCTACTGATTTTTTCTTCTGAACCATAGACCAACTATTTCAGGCCAAAGGTCATTTTTATTCAATCTCAGCCATTTGACATATGGTTTTTAAAAACCTTTTACGAGGGTCATTAAAACTCTACTCCATAAGCATCCATTGAAATAGCAAAAGCAATTCTTTCTCAAAGTCAAATTTCGTTTAACTAGAGGAGCAGTTACCAAAGGCTTTCCGTAATTGATGTGTTTTACATAAAAGCAGCAGTTCACTCATCCACAGGCTCTTCACATAAAAGGCATGGCATTTGTGGGGAAAGAACAATTTGCCTGGTAATTTTTCATCACCACTGGAGTCCTTTATCTTCTGTCAATCAACATGGGAAAAGAGAAAAGAGCTTTATCCAATACAATACGTAACAGATACAGGAAACCAGGGCAGCCTTGGGAAGACAATCCTGAAAATGTGTGTTTGCTCCTTTATAGAACCTAAAACTAAAATGATTTTTCCTAACAGTGGACAGGCTGCTATTATTTTAAATAATTGTACATTTTACACAATAAAA